>KI628703.1:49648-83626 GCA_000503235.1 Sclerotinia borealis F-4128 | reverse complement strand
ATATAAAATCGCTAAAATTCTGAAAGTCTGTAACTGAGCTATTAACTATATAAAGAATTCATCATTAAAATCTTATTTAATTACATTCATTATTGGGAAAGTTATAAAAGTCAAAAATCACTGTTTTTGGTGTGAAAGGGTGGCCCAAAAGGGGGGGGTGGCCGAAAAGTAGGGTAGTAGACTTATTAATAATAGAATATAGGCAGTCCTTTAGTTTCTCGTATATCATCATCTTTGAGTTTTATTCTAAAGAGTTGGAGTTTAAGTGTTAGATAATTTATATTCGAGTAATAAATCCGAGTCGATAGATAGACATACATCCATATTCACAAATCACCTCCTATGGTTTCTTCTAGTGTTAATATCCTGAAGTTTCAAGTTTCAAGTTTCAAGTTTCACATTTCAAACCATCCACCTAATACTAATGCTAATGCTAATGCTAATGTTTCATCTTGATTTTTCACACCTCTCCATTAATTTCTATATCTTGTTCTACTTGTTCTACTTAACACCTTTCACCTAATCCTTTACACCTATCAACATCTACACCTTACTTCTACTTCTACTTCTATGCACAACCATAATTACTCATATACACACCCCAAAACCTCCTTTTCTTTAGAAAAATGAAAAATGAAAACGATATATAACCACAACTACGAGTAATCATAACACTATAACCATCAGAAAATAAACAATAGAAGCGAGTACCCCTTTCAAGAGGGGATACTCAAGAGACGAGATTCGTACTTGAGTATATATACAATTTCAAATCACAAATTTGTACTCGCTTTAGTTTATAATATCTTTGTACATATATATATTCGAGTATAATCATATATATAAAAGCTCTCTATTTATATTTCTTTCTTACTCTCTCTGGAAAATGATAGGAAGAAGAAGATATTACTTTATACCTACCTATATTAAATTCTTATATCATCCCATCCCATTCCACCCCATCTTCCTTACAACTTGAAAACCCCTACCTATCCCCCCCTCCCTTGTTAAACAATATATCAAAGCACTCGATGATTGATTTCTCAGGATATAGATATATATCATGACATGACATGACATGACATTGTATTAACAATTATATTCGAGGATGAGATTAACTTAAAGGAAGTGTTACTTCAAGTGTACTCTATATATTCAAATTTTCCAACAAGGATCGATTAACTAAACCAAACCAAACCAAACCAAATAGTTCAGGGACCGATTCCTACCTCGGAGGATATATAATCAATAATGAAGTTCATACATTTCCAAGAAAAATTACTGGTATATATAATATAATATTCTCAACTATATCTATAGTAATTATAACTATGTTTCCCTCTGACCCTTCCGAATCCCGACTCTCGTTACTTTATACTCGTATGTCAGTGATATATACTCGAGTATACATTTTTCTTTTTGTTTGAGAGGAAATTAAAAGTATTATGTTAGAGTTAGAGATGAAGTATGAATATTGGAATGGGATGAATGAAATGAAAGAGAGAGTGAGTGACTAGATAGATACTGATGTTGGTAAAGTAAGAGAGATATATATATATCTATATAGTTTAGTACGAAAATACATCCTATAACATAACTCGATATATACTAAGTAAACAAATAACCAAAGCAACAACAACAAATCAAATCAAATCAAGAAGCCGAAATAATTATTGGGTATAGTTCAACTCTACATACAAAATAACCAACCAACCAACCGTCAACTGCCAGATTCTACTCTATCAAGTAGTACTGTATATAGTCTATATCCAAGACCCACCCATCCCCACTCCACCACTATCACTTTCACCCACCTATAAGGCTATCTCATGAATCTCCACCCTCATCCCAATTCCAAATCCCCGCTTGAACTAATCCTGATGCCATGTTTGAACTACTACCAGATATGCAAGAAACTCTCCACACTCCCCAATCATCTCCTCTCCATCCCCTTTCCAAGCAAAAACACTCAAACTCAAACAACCTCCTTATTAACCTCCGCCGGCGCCGCCCCATCCGAAACATTTCCCTTCTCCACCACATTCACATGATCCAGCTTCTCCTCACCCGCCAAGCCCATCTCCCCCGCAAACGTACTATGCGGCACCCACTTCGCACTCGTTCTTGGCGTCGTCTCCTCCAGCATACGATCTACCTGTTCTAACGACAAACCCTTAGTCTCCGGCACGAAAAAGTACGCAAAAGTCAAACTCAAGACACAGAGCGAACCCCACATGAAGAAGACTTTGGCGCCGAGATTTGCGTCGCCTTTTTGAGTTCCGACTAGGTATGGCGTGATGACGCCGATGATGCAGTTCCAGAACCAGTTTGAGGCGGTGGAGAGACCGACGCCGCGGGAGCGGATGGGGAGGGGGAAGATTTCGCCGACGACGACCCAGGCGGCGGGTCCCCAGGTGGTGGCGAAGGCGGCGATGTTGAGGCAGATGACTGGGGTTTGAGGATTAGTATGGTGTTATGTGGGTATTGTTGTAGAGTTGAGTTGGAGATCAGGAAATACTTACAGGCAATCATGGCTGAGACAGCAGCGGTGTTATGCCTGTCAGCTTCACCGGCGGTGACACCAATGATACCAACGATGAATTGAAAGGTGATCATGCAAGAAGCACCGACGAGGAGAATGGTACGACGACCGAAGCGTTCGACGGTCCAGAATGCGAGAGGGGTGGTCAACATGTTGACTAAGGAGGTTACGAGAGAGATCAAGAAAGGGTTCTTGATCGTTCCGAGAGATTTGAAGAAGACATTTCCAAAGTAGAAGATGAAGTTCTACAGAATAAAGATTAGTAATGGTTTGGTCTGATAACATTCCAACGGATGGAATAATATAACATGGAGGAGTAGAGATAGATGAAAAGCACATCACGCACAATACCAGTAAATTGTTGCATGCATTGGAGCATGATACCTAGGAAAGTTCTTCGAACGTTACTAGAACCATCAAACATAGATCCTGCACGTGTGTAAGTACAAGATGAAGTTTTCGGATGCTCCGAAGTCACAAACCCTTAAAGCAATTAGTCCATTGAGAAATGTACGATGTTTGTGGTACGACGGAGAGTTCGTATTCATTATTTGCGATAATCTCCGCAAGTTCATCCTATTTTCATGTTAGGAGAAAATACCATACCAATTGATTGTACTAACTTGAATATACTCAGACTCGATTGGCTGGCCACGAACGTCGGATAAGGCTTTGGCAGCATCTTCAAGACGACCTTTCTTGACGTAGTAACGAGGTGATTCGGGAAGAATGAACAATCCAGCCGCCAAGACGATAGCCCACAAGAATTGCACTGCAATTGGGATTCGGTACGAACCAGTGTCAGTCCGATTTTGTGTAGCGTACACGACACAATTGGCAAGTAAGATTCCGATGGTAATACAGAATTGATATCCTGAGACCAGGGCACCTCGGACCTTTTTCGGAGCAATTTCTGACATGTACAAGATGACTGTGATGGATATCTGGTTAGACGAAGTTGAGGCTGAGAGCTGATACTCAATAAGACTTACTGATAGCAGAAATGAATCCAACACCAAGACCAGCAATTAGACGACCCGCAACCATAAGCCCAAGACCGGTAGAGGCTGTTTCCAGGATACATCCGACGCAGAAGATTGCACAACCAGTGATGATAGTCAAACGACGTCCGATGGAATCAGCCACATCACCAGCGATGAGAGCTCCAAAGAAAGTACCACAGGAAAGGATAGAAGTTGTCAAAGATTGGTTGCTAGCAGAGATGGCGAATGCGTCCAAAATTGATTTGGGAGCATCTGCGGGGGGCTTTTGTAATCCTGTGTATTGAGTGATGAAATAAGGCATAGCCAAGACACTTCAAATCATCAATAAATGGGTACAATATATGGTGACATCAAATCACATACCCAGACATCCAACCTGTATCATATCCGAAGAAAATACCACCAAATGCTGCAAAAGCACACCTGTGCGAATATCAGCCATTCTTCTTGAGCTAGAAAGACTCGTGGTTGGTACACGGAACTTACATGAAGTATGCCTTCAAAGTCACTGGCGCCTCGATCTGAAAGTTCTTTGATTAGCATTGTTATACAGAAGGATATGACAAATTGACATGTAATAACTTCAATCATCAATCATGTGTAGCCATTGAGATAGAAACCTCGAAAGAGCTTGACTGACATCCAAAACGGCGATGATAGCTAGAGAAATCATTACTTACACGAGACGTATCGGTCGTGCCATGAACAACTGCTCCTCCAGGCATGATGAAGACTGTTGCTACTCAGTTGATATAAAAAGGTGTTATTGTCTGCCCTATATGAGTATAGAAGAGGTAGCTTGATAAGATCAACAGAGATCAAGATAACTGATTGTAAAAGCCCCGGGGGTCTCTCCAGCCTTTATATGTATGCACACAACAAATGAAACTTGCCCACTGCTGAAGTTGGTACTTCCAACCGGCCCTTCTCTGACCAGTCAGTATGCACGAAGTGAATCAGAATTCCCTCGAACTTGTCAAAAAAAAGGAACCACGAAAGAGCTACCCCCTGCGAGGCTACGACTAATTTTCCGAGAATGTGCACGCGCTCTGTACTCCGCATTTCCCAGGAAAATCTTTGGTTATCAGCCTATTCCTCATACACGGTTGCCAAGTAACCGGGGATATACATGATGGTTGCAGTCTAACTCCTACAATCTCATCTATATTAAACCGTTTTGAGGAATTCGGGGACTCTAGACCATACAACACCTTAGAATGCGGAGGTGTTGCCCTCGTGGGGAAGATCGACTAATGTCGGGGTTGAGACATGCGGGGGACATGGCGTAAAGTGGTGTCACAAAAGTTATACAATATACCAGGGTAGCTTTCTACTTAATTCCTTGTAAAACGAGTAAGTCGGACCGAATTGTAGGACAAATTTTGAAGAAATAAGGGGTTTGAAGAGAATAAAAGATGGCAAATAGAAAGTGTATGAAGTAATGAATCAAAAGCTAGCAAAATTAAGGGTCTAATAGGCATAAAATATAATAAAAGAAGACTTTGAAGATGATAAAAGTCAAGATCCGTAAACGTGACAACAAGAAGCTCTTGAGCCAAAAGTCTTGACTGACATATGTCCGAGTTAGTTCAATTTACCATCAATAATATTGATTTACCATGCAGATTTGTGTTCGTAAACTGTAGCCGAGTAAGCCAAGAACTCGTGCCCCGTACATCTCACAGCGCACTTGCGTAGATGAGCTGGTAGAAGGCTGAAAATCTGCAAGCCTCTGAATGCCTTCATGATACATCAGACATTTTTGCTGTTGGTCAATTTGCCGAATACCGGTCTTATTACCATATTTGTTTGACATATTTCCTCTTTTTCCAGCTCGAATTGGATATCTTACGCTCATTCATGAAGCACAAGTACGGCGAGGTGATATGAGTGGCCAATACCCGCGACAAAATACTGTGCAACCCATCAGCCGTTCCTAGCCCCTGTCTTTATTTCCAGTTGTAAATTGTAAAAAACATTCTTTCGCGCCTTCGGAATATTTGCACAACTGTCACTTGATCATTTAGGCTCCAATAAACCCAAATTGACACGAGCTCGAGATCCAGACATTACTAAAGCATATCTGAACAAACATACTCGGCACAGAGTCCACACAAACAAGGCTGTTTGAGTTCATCGCGACCAGCCAATAGTATTGTCCTTTCAAATATCTCATCCCGTACCCGCATCACAAGTCGCACGTATACTGCGTATATCATAATCCGTCCATTCATTCCAGTGCTGTGCCTCTATCTCCTCTGCCAACATCGCTCCTCTGAATCCTCTCCCCTTTGCCATTGGCCACTCGAATTCTCCAAAAATGCCAGCAAAGCCAATTGCAGTAAGCGTCCGTCGTGGCGTTTTAAACCGTAAAAAGTCGCTTGAGATTTGGACAATCATACTAGGATCGCATCCTTCCTGAGTCACTAAAGTCCTTTTTCGTACAATACGAAATGTAACGCGACGCAACATGAACACCAGCTTCAAAAGATTAATGGTACAACTTGATGGATGTACTATATAGTATCGTCGCACCTAAGTCTGTTATCGTTCGATGATGTAAAATAGAAGTAAATGTGACATCCCTCATGTCGTGAATATTAGGTTTCGTCTAGATGAAGAAAAGAAGTAAGTAGTTTTTAAGATCTGACTGCAAAATAATATTTGCGGAGATTAGCGTGGGCCGGGATTAACTAGCCTTCCTTTCATTGGACCTCGGGAAAAAGAATATGGCTTTGTATTCGAGTTATTAAGTATTAATTACTTGTACCTGTACTACCTACCTAGGTACCAAGTACTCGAGTAGTCAGCTCTGACTAATATTACTCCCAGAAGTCTAACTACCTAACCCTTTGAATTGAAAATTGTTTCTTCTTATTAATCCTATAAATGAGGATATATAGGGAGGGATACTGTATCGCTTCATTTGAAAAACATTGGAATTTTACAATATTTGTATAACTAGCTAGCTCTATTATCGTCTTATGAAGCAAAGGGTGATTGACACTTTTCACCTCGGTAGTTTCTGTACAAGTTTTCGTGTCGTGTCGTGTCGTAGATCAATTTGAGTAGTATACGTTGCTTGATATTGCTCCGGTGCAGCAAAGTCAACCAAAACGCCGGTCCAATCCGCACAATGATTTTCCCGTCTCCCATACAATAGAATTATAGCAACTCCATCCGCCATGAAACCTCCCATGATTTACTCACTATGCGCCAACCCAACCCAACCCATGCCGTGATCTGAGCCAAGTAAAATACCAGAAACCCCATCAGGAATATCTAAACGCCAATGCAACGATTCCTCAAGACATTACTTCCTCTCAACGTGAGCTTAAGCACTTTGTGGCATTCCCATGAAAGCGTGTCAAACACCTCTTTACAACTTCTCGTCTCAATCTTCTGATTTAAGCCTTTCTCCCCTAACTCTGTCATACATTTTTGACACTGCTGCAGTAGATTGTCCTGGATTAGGCCAGTAAGACATTACATATGCCCTAGAGAACGTTAGTAAATGCAACCTTTGGAAATCGAGGAGGGGAGAAACTCACCAAAGACTACTCTTCAGTTTATCGTCAACGGATCCGTCCTTCTTGGGCTCAAGGATAGAGTCAATAAACAGTCCAGTACTATACAGCTCCTCCTTCAACACGCCAGCACGTTCTTTTTTGTTTGGAATATTTTTAGCTGTTCCAGCTTGTAAACGTCGAAGATTTTCCTTGATTGGCTTGAAGAGTTTGCGAAGCATGTCGTACTGATCCGGTTCACCATTGTCGGATTTACGGTATTTGGGACGACGGTCTGCAGGTTTTTCATCGTCTCCATCGCTATACTTTCTTTTCACACCAGGAGTCAAAGAACCATGACCCCCGCTCTCCCGACGAGAATCGCGGGAGTCGTTAAGATTGTGACCCCGGGCTCTATCTCGTTCTCGATCACGACTGTTGTGATCGGATGGTCGAGATCCTTTCTTAATCGGTGGAGCAGGAGAAGCAGAAACGGAGCCTCTTGTCTCGGATCTTCTGGATCCGTTCCGCTCGTGTTTTTTGTTGTTTCGATGATGGTTCTCTACGGCACGCTTGGCAGCTTGATTATCAGAATACTTAGCTTTCAGAACAGACAGAAGATAGTCCGCTCGCCTGACCAAGTGAACAGCCCCAGGAGCCTTGGCGACCTTTTCATCTGCCTTACTTCTTTCTTCTTTCTTGTCTACTCGATGTTCTTCGAGAAACAACTTGTCACCAAGTCCCAAGTCAGTATCATCTCTAATCTGAGTCCAAGCACCATAGCCGTGCCTATGGATCCCGACGAGAAGCATGCCATCTTCTTTAGCACCCCAGTCGCACGAGTAATGAGCACCTTTGGATGCGTCGGGAACGCGAAAGGTTTTGAAATCAGAAGAATTTCCGACAACATCCCTAAGCATTCTCATCTCGCCCGGACGTTCCATGATAGTCTCAGCGTTGACTCTCTTTACTCCAGAGTAATCAAACAATACCGCTTTTCTATCTTTTTTAGTCAACGGTTTATTTGTTGCACGCTCCAGTGCTTCAACCCTGTCATTCTCTTCCTTTAAACGCCTGCTACTTTCCTCGGTAAGGGCTTGTAGAGTGTCTTTCATCATGTCTTCATCACGGCCCACAAGACGAGCTTCTTTCACTAGTTCTTCGCCACGATCTTCCATTGAGCCGTAACGAAGATAAGCTTTCATCAAATTTCTCACTTCCTTTTCGTTAAGAGGTCGCTTCGGATCTAAACGATTGGCTTGAGCTTCTCTCTTTTCGTCAAGCTCTTCTTGCTTAGCTTGGTCACGCTCACGCTTCTTTGCGAGGCGCTGCTCTCTTTCAATCTCAGCTGTATTCTTCATGGCAGCCTTACGTGGTGCATTCTCTTCGACGACCTTAGCGAGGTATTCTTCGTGAGCTCGTCTTTCTTCCTCAGCTCTGATTCCCTCCAATTGATCTTTTGGAATAATGTCGTCCCATTCCAAGTCGATTTTGACGTCGGTGTATTCAAAACTTTTAAGGAAGTCTTCACCACCATCTGTTACCATGCCTTCTGGTACTTCTGTCTTGTGCTCTTCGGCATTTTCGAGAACCGAGTCGATGTCTAGCTCTTCAAGCTTCCTCTGATTTCCAGATTGTTCGAACATCTTCTGGCCTCTCTTTTTGAGAATACGAGAAATATCCTCGGAAGATTTGGGATCATCGATTTTACCAGCCTTAGCAGCTTTTTCTCGTAGCTCCTTTTTCTCTTTATCGGTAACACCTCGTTGTATAGTAATGAACTCCAGCATGAGCTTGTTACGAGCACGCTCAAGAATCTCTTCTTCGACAGTTTCCTTGGAGACCAGTCTATAGATGCTCACAGGCTTCTTCTGACCAATACGGTGTGCGCGAGCCATGGCTTGCAAATCAGCTTGAGGATTCCAATCCGAGTCGAAGATAACAACCGTGTCAGCCGTCATCAAATTGATACCGAGACCTCCAGCACGGGTGGAAAGAAGAAAGCAAAAGTCATTGCTTTCATCGGCGTTGAAATGATCGATGGCTTGGCGCCTTGGGCCAGCAGCAACTGTACCATCGAGACGTTGAAACTGGTATCCACGAAGTTGAAGATAATCGCCAAGGATGTCCAGCATCTTCACCATTTGGCTGAAGATTAAGACACGGTGGTTGTCCTTTTTGAGCTTGGCCAACAATCTATCAAGAAGCATCATCTTTCCGCTACTAGCGATTAAACCCTTCAACTGATCATCTCGTCTCTCACTACCCTTCAAGATCTTCTCCTCTGCATTGGGGAACATATACGGATGATTGCTGGCCTTTTTGAGTTCCATCATTATATTTAACAGGGACTGCTTCTGACCTTTAGAGCCCTCATTCAACGCAGCATAATTGCGAGTAAGGATGTTCTTGTAGTATTCCAGCTGAACGTCCGAGAGTTCGACGCGAATAATCTTTTCGCTTTTCGGTGGCAAGTCATTCTCCACTTTCTGCTTTGTGCGACGGAGAATGTATGGCTGAATTTTGGTAGTAAGTGCTGCAATTTTCTCACCCGCAGCTTCATCAGTAAGGTCCAAATCATCTTCGATGTCCATTTCACCTGGCATGAGGAAGTCCATGAGGGCCGATAACTCGCCCAAGGTGTTTTGGACTGGAGTACCGGTGATTAACAAACGACTGGGAGCCTTGAAATCAAGCAACTTTACGTATAGCTGAGATTCTCGGTTTTTCAAACGATGAGCTTCGTCGACGGCCATGAATTGCCACTTAATTTGTGCCAAGAAGTTAGAGTCGGCCAGGATGTACTCGTAGGAAGTAAGAAGCACATTAAACTTTGGACGCTTAGGATTTCCATCAACCAGCAGCTCATACTCGCGAATAGCCTGACGAGATGATTCTTTACCATTGTAAACAACATAGTTGAGACTTGGTGCCCAATGGTCAAAGGTATCAGCCCAAGCAGGAATGGTCGTCAGAGGTACTACGACGATATGTGGGCCTTCCTGTCCTCTATCATTGCGGAGCCAATTCATAAAAGCAACAGTCTGTACAGTCTTGCCAAGTCCCATTTCGTCAGCGAGAATGACATTATTGTTCTTGCACCAATTGTATGCCAGGAAGTTGAGGCCAGTGATTTGGAAATCTCGCAGTTGACCGTTCTTGATATAATCTGGTTGTTCACGAATAGGGGCGTGAGGGCTTCTAGTATCCGGGTTTGACTCCTTTCGATCTGATACCAAAGATCTAGAGCTGCGATCCAAAAAGTGGTCGATAGCATCTTGAGCTTTTTCGCTGATGAATGAAGCAGTTTCCCACGTGCAAGATTCGTAGTAGAGAGCCTTCCACTTGATGAAGTATTCGACTTCTTCATCACCTTCTCGCGAGCCAATAACTCTTTCGACCTTTGTATAGTCCTCTAGAGCATCTGCATCACGTTCTCTATCAAGCATCCATTTTTCTTTCTCTTCTGGTGGTATATCCACGCCTTGTGTCATGTAGATATCCTCGAGGACAATCTTTCTGTAATAGTTTTCGAGACGTCTGAAACCACGAACGCCGGTCAAAGATGTTGTTGTCTCCCAAGTAGCGTGGCAGTGGGACTTACCCTGCCACTTGATGTAGTAGTCAAAACTATCCTTTGTGAGGTCCTCATCTTTTAAATCTTTACCATCTTTGATCTTGTGCTTTAAGACAACATCAATATATGGCGAGGTGTCTTCGACATCTTCTGCCCACTGATTCGGTGTCATTTCAGATTCATCCTCAAGGTCGGGATCGCTTTCCTGATAGGCACCGGTCGTGACTTGCGCAGCACGACGGCTATTCCACCTCTTTTCTTGATATTGTAGAGCGAGATTGCCAGATTCTAGTTGGCGGCGACGATTCTTCTTGGTAGTATTTCGTGCTCGTATACTGCCATAACTATCGTTCTCGTCGTTATCAGAGGCAGATGCAGATTGCAGAGCTGGAGTTTGACGTTTGGAAGCTGCATGCAACATTAGCTTTCTGCGACAGCCAATTTACTGAAGGCAAGGAAGGACCTACATTGCTGGGAGCGCTCTGGCTTCTTGCGCTTATTTCTGTGAGTTGCAACGGTATCGGAGTCATCGTCTTCTTCCTCATCAGACTCAACCTATAACAATCAGTACTTGTATCTAACTGTAGTATATGCTGCATATGAAGGGGGAAAATCGCGAACGACATACAATAGTTCGAGTTTGTACCGGACGCCCCTATGGTAGCAAAAATCCATTAGCATACTTCTGCGAAGAGATGAGATTGGGGAGCCTTACGCTTCTTCGTAAGCCATATAGTTCGGGATTCTCTAGCATGTATCGATCTTGATCAGTGCCGCCTGACTTGCGTTTAACAGGACGGGATGACTCGACAGTGCTCGAACGCTCCGATCGTTGGCCATTGAAAGCTGCGGCTGCAGGAGTGTCTTCCTCATCAAAATCCGCATCATCAGATTGTTCTTGATCTTCAGGCGACGAGTCTTCAGAAGCATCGGAATCCTGAGCACCGAATTCTGGTCGGTGGTTTGAGGGGGCCGGTGAGGTTTCATCGACAGTAGGGTTGCCAACATCGGACAGTTCGGACTCGCTTTCGCCTGGAGCGTCATCGTTCGATGGCGAGGATCTTGCGAATGATTCATCGTGTCCATTGGACAAATGTAACGGGGATGTCGAGTTCATGACTTCGAATGTATCCTGCGGGGCTGCGACGACGATATTAGCTATTATGAAGGGTATGACCTCATGATTCCGTGTAGTGAAAACTCTGATAATCGCATGAATGTCTTTGGAAATAACCCGCGATCCTAGATACACCATAATTGCAAAGAAACCAGCAACAACGATATGCTGAATGTCATCGGCGCATTCTCGTGTGCTTGATGGTGATTTCACGATGAAGTTTGATGGAATGATACCGATGGATTGAGGCCAGCTAGGAGACAATTTGTGTGCTGAAGGACATGAACAGGGAAGCAACAGCAACAGGAGAGTGATATGAGTGAAGATACTGGGACTCTATATAGTTTTGAGGACTGTACAAGAAGATATAAAGATGGAAATGATGACATTCGAGGATGGCAGATTCATCATAATGACATTGGGTAAAAAGTACACCATTCTTTTGTGTAGGATTTCATAGGAGAACGGGAAAACTTACAAGCCATATTGAGAAAGGCCCCCCTTGTATCAGAATAATTAAGACACAATCAGTGAAATAAAGAATATGGAGGTAGACGGTGTTGTGATGTTGTAGACTTCGGACGTTAAAAATGGAGAGCGGATCTGAAAGTCTACAATGATATGTATGGATGACTTTCTATCAGTGCAGTGATTAATGATGGATTGACAGAATCGTAGGCTGCCGTACTTAACCGAGAAGAACTAGGCAGATTCTGGTTGGATCTGCTACCTAGTACATGAAGTCCACGTGACTTATGAGTGAACTTTAAACCAAGAAGTAGTAAACCCTAATATAGGTCATATTAATATAACCGGAGGACAGATTTCTGAAAATTGAAAAATGAATTCTTATAGTAGAGAAGGTAATGAATAAGCGTATCTAATTAATTTGTAGATATTCTCGATTATTTGAATTGATATATAATTTTAAAGATAGGAGATAAATTTGGTGTGATTTATTCTGATCATTTGTAGTGAGATTCTATAATGGCTGTAATGGGTGGGGTACAAAGAAGAGGACAAGGCTTCATTTACTATAAACTTGTTCTAGCCAACCAATGATAGTGATTGTATAATAATCGAATTTCAATTTGAAATACTGTGGTCCAAACGCCCAATTCTACTTTTTTTAATCTTTTATCACATTAGAAGATACTTATCTAATAACCTGACTGACGGACTGACCCTATAATCCATCCATCTTTCAGTTTCTGCATCATTTCAGTCTTGCACAAGTTAAAGAATAAAGAAGTCTAAGATCAACCACAGCTCATCCCCAGCTTATCAATAAAGCTGCCGATTGTGCAGAAACTTTAATCAATTTTCTTTTTTCCATCAATTTCCAGTGCTCTGTGAGAGCAACAGCATTCAAGATGTCTGACAAACTTACCCGGTATGCAGTTCTTCTCAAACTTCACAACATCGCCGGACATTGCACTTCTCATCTATGCGATAGTCAATACCTGCCTTTTGACAGCAATTTGCTAATCTTCTCATCTCTAGTATCGCTATCATCAGTAGTGACAAGGTGCGACAAATTCTGCGTTGAGCCTTGCCCCACCACATACCCCGCCATCTGAATACTCACTGACAATATCCACCAAATAAATAGTGCAAGCCAAAGGTAAATATGCTTAGCTACTCTTCTTGACATGTTCTTCAAGTTGCTAATTACTATATTTGCAGAAATGTAGACAAGAATGCAAAAAGTCCTGCCCGGTTGTGCGAAGTGGTCGTCTTTGTATCGAAGTATCCCCCGAGTCGAAAATTGCCTTCATCTCCGAGAATCTCTGCATTGGATGTGGTATCTGTCCTAAGAAATGCCCATTCGGTGCTATCAATATTATCAATCTGCCGACGAATTTGGAGTCTCACGTAACTCATCGATATTCTGCCAACAGTTTCAAATTGCATCGATTGCCTACACCACGTCCAGGACAAGTTTTGGGATTGGTTGGTTCCAACGGTATCGGAAAGAGTACAGCTCTCAAGATTCTCAGCGGAAAGTTAAAGCCAAATTTGGGTAGATTTGAAAATCCGCCTGATTGGCAAGATGTCATCAAATACTTCCGTGGTTCAGAGTTGCAAAGTATGTGGCTCGACTCCTTTATAATTGCCTGCATGCGCTTATACTACTTTAGACTATTTCACCAAGATCTTGGAAGATGATTTGAAAGCGATTGTGAAGCCTCAATATGTTGACCGAATTCCACGAGCTATCAAAGGACCAGATAAGACTGTACGAGGTTTGATCGAAAGTGTTGCATCAATGGATAACTTCAAGGAGGTCTGCGACGTTTTGGGTATGGTTTGACATCATATATACGTTTGTAGCACTACTGACATTGCTTCAGAATTGAATCACATCATGGACCGAGATGTCAATCTTTTATCTGGTGGAGAATTACAAAGATTTGCTATTGCAACTGTTTGTGTGCAGCAGGCCGATGTGTAAGTGGTGTTCACAGACCTTCATTAATTCTCACTGACTATAATGTAGCTATATGTTCGATGAGCCATCTTCCTACTTGGATGTAAAGCAACGTCTTAGCGCAGCTCGAATTATTCGATCATTATTGCGACCTAATGACTATGTTATTTGCGTCGAGCACGATCTTTCAGTGTTAGATTACTTGTCGGATTTCATCTGTGTTCTGTACGGAAAGCCAGCCGTCTACGGTGTTGTGACTCTCCCGGCCTCTGTCAGGGAAGGTATCAATATCTTCTTGGACGGTAACATTCCAACGGAAAACTTGCGGTTCCGAGAGGAGTCTCTAACTTTCAAGATTGCCGAGGCGGCCGATGAATTCATGGCAGACAGATCTCGAGCATTCCAATATCCATCCATGGAAAAAACCCTCGGTAATTTCCACTTGTCCATTGAGACAGGAGATTTCACCGATTCTGAAATTGTCGTCATGATGGGAGAGAACGGTACTGGTAAAACCACTTTCTGTAAGATGCTCGCTGGTGCCACTCTACCTGATGGCAACCAAAAGGTGCCAGGAATGAAGGTCAGCATGAAGCCTCAAAAGATTACGCCTAAGTTCGAAGGAACAGTCAGACAATTGTTCTTCAAGAAGATTAAGACTGCTTTTCTCATGCCTCAATTTCAAACCGACGTCGTCAAGCCCCTTAAACTTGAAGAATTTATCGATCAAGAAGTAAAGACCTTGTCCGGAGGAGAATTGCAACGTGTGGCTATCGTACTTGCACTCGGTATCCCCGCCGACATCTATCTCATCGATGAACCTTCTGCCTATCTCGATTCCGAACAGCGTATTATTGCTGCCCGTGTCATTAAGAGATTCATCATGCACTCGAAGAAAACTGCTTTCATCGTTGAGCACGATTTCATCATGGCTACTTATCTCGCGGATCGTGTTATTGTCTTTGACGGCGAGCCTGGTATTAACGCTCGCGCCAATACACCTGAGTCATTACTCACTGGTTGTAATAAGTTTTTAAAGAATCTTGATGTCACTTTCCGTCGTGATCCAACTAATTACAGACCTCGTATCAACAAGCTCAACTCTCAATTGGACCAGGAGCAGAAGTTGAACGGCAACTATGTGAGTACCAATTGCCAAAATTTCACATTTGTTCTTACTAACATTATCTAGTTCTTCTTGGATCAAGACGAAGAAACTGCTACTCCTGCTACTACTACTACTGCTACTTCTAGTTGAAGAGGTCTTTGAGAACGATTCATTTCCTCCTCCAAAAAATGCATTGCATGGCGTTACGGGGTCGGCATTTCAGGAGCCTGGGAAAAGCGGCAGGGAGGGCATGGTAATAGATGAAAGCGCTGCCTCGGACCAGGATGACGATCCGGGCGGCTAACAAGGGCGACGACAGTCTATCCTCCTGATGCCTGGTCCTACTTCGATGATCACCAAAGTTTGAAGAATTCACGTTATACAGGATGGTTAATCAAAGTAGATTGAGGGGCACTGGATGAATTTGGATGACTGTCGTCAAGATTGGTGAAAGTATTTCACGGATTGTGATTATCTAAGAAGTACGATGCAATGTAGTTGCAATCTAATTGAAAGAAACAAGGATTTGGCAAACTCTTATTATTTTACATATTTCTGAATGTGTTTTCGCGGAAAGGATATTTATTGAGCGAGCTGTCAATAAATCATTAGAGGAAAACAATACACACCGAATTTTTCATGCTCTCTTCACTTTTCTCCTTCCTTTCACCTCTCCATTTCTCGTCTCCGTTGCTCAAACTCGAGCAATACACAGCGTTCGCTGGATCGCATGGATCCCATTTGATCGTAGACTGCCTGCTTGCCGATATCATCAAGCCAAAAATGGAAGTACGGTGCGTGCGGGTACGTACAGATATGGCGAATTTCTCCAATTTGAATGGTGCATGATGACCTTGACCTTGACTTTGACCATAGAAAGAAAGGTCCAATTTAAAACTCTATTCTTCCTCGATCTCGCCTTCTTCGCTACCCGAATGGAGAGCAAGCTCTTCCTTGGCGGGTATTTTCGCAGCAGGTGGTGTCCTAGTCCTGTGACGCCGTTCACGTGGGGGAACTGGGGAGCGCTCACGTTGTTTAGGTGTGTTTTCTCTCCTGGTTCTCTGTTTTGGGGGCTTACGTTAGTTTCGGGGGTTATAAACAATAACTTGAAATGAAAGTAAAGGTGTAAACCAATCGGCGGAGGACGCGACGAACCTTACTATCCCTGCGAGTGTCCGCTTCACTTTCTCTTCTCTTTCTGGGTCCACTGGATCTTTCATCGCCGTAAGGCAACTCATCGATGCTACCTCGAGGATCCCCACGTCTTCTGTAGAGCTTCTCTCTCTCGTCTTCGCGGTCTCTCCTTTCTCGCTCGTAATGACTCAACGAGTCTTCTCGTCTACTGCGAGGCTTATCAAGATCACGATCGCGCATTAGTCTATCACGGTCGCGTTCACGATCGTGGACATCAGGATCACGCCTATCACGACGGCTTGGGGAAAGTAAAGTGTCAGCCATGCCGCCTTTTCGGTAGTTCTTCTCGCGGTCTGCAATGGCTTTTCGTCTGTCCGCTTCATATGCATCAGGTTCTGGTGATCGGCTGCGTCTGTCATGAAGGGTGGAACCGCCGGAGCGGTGTCCTCGCTCTCTTTCGCGATCTTTGTGAGTGGGACGATCGACCGAAGCTCTATCACGACGCTTGGTTCGATCTTTTTGGGAGTCTTCCTCTTTTTCTTTAAGCCGGCGAATTACCTTATCGAAAGCAGAACGTCGGAGTTCATCTGTTGTTACGGCAAGGTATTCCTCGGATCCTTCGAAACGAGAGCAAACTCGTTCATATTCATCGCTACTGCGAACAGGAGGTTCGAGATGCTTAATATACGATCTCAAGCTGTCCACCGCTCGGCGTTGATGGCGCTCGGCTTGATGCTTATCATCTTCATTTCTCCGAGAGATCTTTTCGCGTAACTATGTCAATGGTTAGCCAAGGCAGTTTGTGGCAACGAAAAGGTACTGACGCGTTCAAATATTAGCAACAATGAGTCTCGATCAATGTTAGCAGTTCGTCGATCATTCTGCATCAATGCTAGGAACTCTTCAAACGGAGTCTTTTGCTGGATTTCAAACCGTTTATCCTAGAAAGTGGTCAGCTGAGTTTGATCACATCTAAGGTCTACTGAACTTACATCAAGAACATCCAAAACATCATTTCGTGTGCTGCGCAATGCGCGTTCCTCTTCCTCAACCATATCCCAGAAGAGGTCCAGAGGGGTAGACCCTGATTGACCTAGCATGGCAACGTACCTATCATCATTCTCAATCAAAGGATGAATTTGACTCCACTTTGATCCTGCTTTAATTTTATTTCCAGATTTGAGATCTCGTAAAAGACCTGTGAAGCGATCTCGGTTCTGACGCTCTCTCCTTAACTTTTGGGTCTTCTGCTGCTGTCGAACATCATTGAATGTCTTCTCAAGAGATTTGATGTGATTCTCAAATGCAATCAACATGTCCGATTTGCTGAGTGTCTGAAATTTCTCATCACCTTGGAAACGTGGATTTGACTGGATGATACCTTGTGCTTCTGACCATCTTGTATATGGTTCAAGATTCAATCCTTTCAAAAGATCGACGAGATCGTCCATCGCGGCTTTTCTCGTTGAAACCTCCTTTGTCATATCCGCCCTCTTGAGTTCGATGATATAATTTTCGAATAATTGACGCCTTTCATCGTCGTCGTTCGAAGAACGGAAGATCGTCTCTCCTTCGATGATAGGTCGAGCTGTCTTCCATCGGGTGTAATGTTTAATTTCTGGGTGGCTTCTCAGCATGGTAGCAAAATCAGAACGGAGCTTCTCAAGCCTCTCCTTTGCACGATCCTTTTCTTGCAGGCGAACCTCAACGGCATACTTCTCAAACGCAGCTTTTCGGTCCTTGGGATCCTTGAGAGCTCGGTATTGAGGATCCTTGATAATCGATCGCATAACTTCTTCCCATGTAAGGTCAGGTTTAACATTGTTTCGCTTCAAAAGCTTGAGGAAAGCAGCTTCTGCTTCTTCGAACGTAGAGTAATCGGGATCGTTGTTAGCAGGTACAAAAGCTTGAGCACGACTTCCATTAACATCATTGCCATATGCAATCTGACGAGCTTCTCCTAAAGGTTCTCTGTCTCGTGGCTGATCATACTGGGAGGCCGAAAAGCCACCTCCTGCGACGAAGGTTGGCATTCTAGAAAATTAAAGTCAGGGCCAGGATATCTGCGTTTTCCATGCAATACATACGGTGCGGCAGCAGCTGCCGGCGATGCGGCCTCTTTTGACATTGCCTCCTTGTATACATCTGGCATTTCCCATGAACTTTGCTTCGTCTCAGTGTTATACCAGTATTTCCGACCCCCTTCGGCCGTGTATTCTTTCCATGGCTGATTCGATAGGGCACGCTGCATGACGTGTCAGTAAAAGCTATACCATACTTTATCGTAGGGATGCATGAAATATACCTCTGCAGGTGTCATCAAATCTTCTGGTTTGGTCCATTGCGTCGCCTTCGTGATAGTGTTGTAGTAATAAACTCGTCCATCTGCATTTCGCGCCTCCTGCCAGAGCGCAGGGGCAGCTAAGTGACCATTTATTCCGTTCATATTGATGGAACTGAAGCCGTAAAAGCGAATTCGTGGTTGAGTTGTTACCAAAAGCGTGTACGGGAAGATCGCATTTGCCAATTCCAAAAAATGGTTCGCGGTTTTGCTCGGCCGCTAATTAGCGCGCTTTCAGATAGGACACTATCTGTGGCTATTACCTACAACTCTCCTTTCAAGTTTCTAAAGTTATAACAACACACAAATTCATTAATTCGACGGCTAATCAAGGTAATCATGCCATTTAAAAATATATAACAAGCAACAATCTACTCAATTTATGTTTCTATCAAAATCTAGTCACAATGATGGAAGAACTGCAAGAGGAGCCAGTTCCTCGGGGTAGCTTAGAGTTCACCGAAAGCTCAATTTTGGACACAATTATTCCTTTGGCTAGCGATTTGAACATAGAGGAGGCCTTGAGTGGTAGTGTAGAAAAGCTCGACGAGGGCAGTGGTTCTCCATTAGCTGCCATTCCTCAGAGGCAAGCTCTCTATTTTGGTTCGTCCTCCGAGTTACTGAAGAAGCTCTCTATCTTACTCATTCGTAGATCCTAGATGAAACCGTCAACATTTATGTCGTTCTACAAACACCCTACTTTGACGAGCGATCTCTTCGATCATATCTCAACAGACTCATAATAAATGTGGAAGCGCAGGTTATAAATGCAAATACCGAGCATCAAGATAGCTCGGCGGGGCGTGAGCTTATATACAAGGGTTCGGTACAAGACACCGATGAGCCATTGATAGTTGTACAAGGCTCAGATGAGGCCGATGACGCCAATAACGATGGTCACATACTTCTGATCTGGAAGCTATCTGCATTTCTTGCAAGACCACGGCTGCGTCTTCAAAGCCCTTCTGTGGTGTTTGCAGCCACAGCGAAACTCAAAGCAACCGAGCAAGTTGATACAAATACATTGCGACAGGAATATCTCCCAAGCCAGGTACCATCAGGGTTGAACCTTCTTGAGGCTTTCAGTGGCGATCAGTATCTCAAAGGTATCAAACCACGACTGTCTGCATTACGAGTCGCAAGAGTCGCTCCAGCAGCGCAAATTGCTCGCGACTTGGCTCGTCCCCTGAAGAACATCTCGCGGCAATCAATCAAAGCATACCCAGCTATAAATGCCTGTGTGCGGTATACAAGGCCGAATGGTACACCCAACAATACTTCAATAATAGCTTCGCTTGATGTTGATATTACACCATTCGTGAATTGTGACATTATCCTCACAGATCTCCATATAAAAGTGCATGGTGGAGAGGTACAAGGATTAAATCAAATCCCTGGACTAATACTCCCAATTAATTGTCGACCTCAAGATGATATCAGCTTCCTGTATCGGATATTGCCTGATGACATTGACGCGACGAATAAGTCTCAAATTCGAGCCATCGATATCTCCATTACCGCCACGGCAAACGTCAATGCTGTCTGTAAACCACAGATCATCATGCAATGGTCTACATCCCTCGATTTCACACCTCCGATCAATAACGGCTTTGGTCAACCTACGAAACCTATTCAACGTGCTCATCGACCCTCTGCGCTGTCTATCGGCGCAACGTTTGACAGTATTCCAACAATCTCTTCCTTGGCAATCAACCATCCCGATGCTCTCCCAATAGTCGAATCTACCCCCACGTCACGTCCGCACCATCGCCATCAAAATTCTGTGCCAGATTTTGGCGTCACTATGACATTCTCCTCTCCATCTACATCTCCCATATATCCAGGTCACCCCTTCATCTGGTCCATCTTTATAGTAAATCGATCCGATCGACCTCGCAAGCTTGCCCTCCTTGTCTTGCCGAAACGGCGTCGAACCGAAGCTCGCATAACACGCCCTCCTTCTGCCGGTCATGGTAGCGCCCGTCGCGATCCAAAGGTTGCGGATGCTGTCCTCGATGACAACATAATCTACGCCATGCAACGAAACTCAGCCATGGAGTCCAGCGAAGTCGTATGTCTGAGCACAGATACCCGTGTAGGACCACTTGCACCACTAGCATGCTACGAAGTGGAATTGAAATTCATGGCGCTGAAGGAAGGAATTGTAGGGGTAGAGGCAGTGAGGGTGGTGGATTTGGGAACTCAGGAACATGTAGATATCAAGGATTTACCGACGATAGTCGTTAGACCTGAACCAAAAGAGTAAGAGTAGATGGTTTATCAGTTGGATCTTCAAATGTGTATTTAATCTAATCGGGACAATGTATTTATGGTAAATAAACTTTCTTTCAATATTTCTGTATCCTCATTTTGAATAAACGAAGACTATCTTGAATGATACTGTAGTGGCGTGGCTAAGATGATTTGCTAAGTTCTTTACTCTGATTCTGATAGTGTGCATGTTGATGCGTATACTCGTATGTATACTCACTTGTACATTAGTTGAAAAACTCGGTACAATAAGACATTCAAGGTACTTGACATAACTAACGACAACGAGCAACGAGATTTGGATGATAAATATTTGGATACCATAATCACAATCCCATAATCATAATCCCATGATCACAATCTGAAAATCTTTGTTATGGGTAATATAAATATATCCGAGTACGTACTTCCTATGCAAATAAATGCTGGTGTAACAATATCCCAATTCCTATCCCTATCCCTATCCCTATGCTGTGCTCACCCTAAAACCCACCCACCAGAACCATTATGATGCATATCTCATCGCGCTCAGTGCCCATATGCTCAGCCCAACCCGAGACAGTCCAGTCCAACCGGTCCAGTCCCATCCCATCCAGTCCCAACCCAACCCAACCAAACCCACCTTCCCCGAAAACCCCCAAATCGCACCCCTTCATCCCTTCACCCTTATCTCCAAACCCACCGAACCCCCATCCCATGCATGCATCCATCTATCATCTAATGCAAAATCCTCTCCTCCGGCTCCCTCCACGGAATCCCCAAAATCCTAAAAATCGCCCTCTCATCCCTCCCCTCCACCAACGTCCCCTCCATAACCTTCTTCCTCGATCCCCTCTCCCTCATCACATCCCTATATAAACCCCGCTGATTCAGGCGCATCCCCTTTTTACCAGCCAGCAAACGCATGCTGCGGTTGAAGATATCGTCGCCGGTGAAATAGAGGAGTGCTGCGCCGAGTTCGGAGGCGGGTACGAGGAGGAAATCAATGCGGCGCCAGGTTGGTGGGGAGGGGGATGTGTGGGGAGAGGATGGGGATGGGGATGAGGGGGGGAGGACACAGCATCCGTGCCATTTTGAACCTTCGTTATTATGCGGGACAGCGAGAGCGGCGACGAGAAAGTGGGATGTTGTGAGGGCTTTTACGAGTGAGGAGAGGAAGGGGGTGAGTTGGGTGGTACTGGTTGTGTGGGGTTTACTGATGATGATATCAATATCACCGGATGTTTTCGCACCGCGACGATAAGAACCCCCGATTGTAATTTCGATTTCTGGATCGAGGGATGCCGCGGTGGAGGTTATGTGTGCACCTAGTGCGGTGACTTCGTCGCGGGGAATACGGAGTTGCAGGTCATCGTAATGTTCTATGCCGAGTGTTTGACTGGGTGTAAGACGAATATGTGTCGTGAGGTCCGAGAAACTGCGATGGCCTTGGCTGATCCATTTAGAGGCGAGTTTGAAGCTGACACCGTAGATACCCATGAATAATTTGAGGATTTTATCATCAGGTTCTGCTTCCGCGTGTTCGAGACGACGCAGTCGGCCCGTGAGAACGATTTCTTCAATCTTTTTGGCGATGCGTTGCCCGATTTTGGGAATCACGATGGCGTCTTCGAAAGTGCGGATGAGGGTGGGTTGGCGTTTGAGTTGGCCGCATGCTTGGAGGTAGGAGCGGGTGCGCCATTGATCGCCGATTCTTTCATAGTAGTCGCGCATTCGAGATAGGATTTCAATTGTACGTTCATTGGGATTGGGTCCGTCTGAGGCTTTTCCACCAGTCATGCATTGGAAATTGTCGAGGCTTCCTTTTCCTGTGGGAATAGTTCGTCGCTTTTTGGTGGGACCTTTCAGAGGTGAGCGACGACGATCTTCCTCGTCGGATTCATCGATAGTATCATCAAATTCACTGAAAGTTGATGTTAAATCATCGTCGGATTTGTCGTGGTCGAGTACACCTTCAGTTGCCCTGGCTAATTCGATGGCTTCATTAAGTATACCAAAGTCTTTTTGTTGTGGATCGGAAGTAGAATCTTCACCCAGAAGCTGCAAGCTCTTATTTGTTAGACTGTTTGAATCTTTTTGTTGTAACTGCTGCTCAGATCCTGAGACCAATGGAAAGGGAACAGCCTTAACGGTTGGTACTGAATGTTGACTCCGCTCAGGCGTCTGTTTCGGAGGTACATATTCCCACTTGTTAGGTTTATTATTAGGAGCTTTCAATTGAAGAGATTTAGCCGACTGTTGTGACGTTGATGTATCCGGAACTGGTTCCTTTTCGATGACTGCATCGGGATCCTTGACCAGATATTTCTTCCCGGATGCATCATAAAGATACTTTTGTTCGATGCAATCCAATAACCACTCATTATTGACCATGTCGGCTCCTGGTGGCAGGACTTTGAGATAGGTCACGACATCTTTGCGGGTCAAAGAGTTATCAATTATGAGATGTGTGATGAGCTCGTTCAACTCTCTAACCCATGTTGCACCGCGCTCTCTTGCCTTGGTGATACGAGCACGTCTGAGGGGAGATTTGTCATCATTGGGGAGAAAGAAAAACTTGAGTCCCTCGAAGACCCGATCCTTCGGAGGAACAAGCTTAAGGGGCTTCTCCTTCTTGCCGGCGGGTTTTTTGGCACCCCCCTTATTGAGGGTGTCGCCCTTTCTCTTTTTGCTAAGCATCGATGCGATTCCTGTACTATTAGTAAGAACCAAAGTAGCTGGTGTTGGATTTGATATGGTCCGGCGATCAATGGTTGGTCTTTTGGTTGAGCTATCTACACTTCTTAAAGGCGACGAAGTTTCCTTTTCAAAGGAACTACCATCAGAAGCCGTAGCACGCAATTCGCTTTGAAGACCGGAGCGTTTATGAATCAATTCGAACGATCTTTCCGCTGTACTATTCGCCGTATCCTTTGCCGTACTTGTACTGCCTTTTGGCTCAGAGTGACTTCGCTGTAAAGTAGGAACATTTTTGAGAAGCGACTTATATACCTTTCGAGGTGGTAGCAAATTTGATTCCTTGGGTGAAGGGGGTAGGCAACTTTGCTCTTTTTGTGATGGAGGATCCAAAATGGGTTTATTGCATTTTTTCAAGAATTCTCGCGATTCATTTGGCCCGCCATCAGAATCTGATCCTGATTCATTTAATGCGTAGAGCTGCTCGAAAAAGCTATCCTTGTCTGACTATTCTTGATATCAGATGAAAATGTTTAGAATCTCTGATAGATTTACTGACCATGATGAAGAGCAAAGTCCATGCACATTCATTTATATGCTTGATAAGAGTCAAGGGAAGTCCACGAGAAATTTTATATCCGTGGCTCTACTGAAGCATTGGAGATTAAAAGTAGGTAGTCAGACGTGATAACAGCGACTCGGATGGATCTCAAAGTGACTTCTTTGTTCGGACATCACGCCTGCCAAGAGAAATGAACGCTAACTTAGTAACTTATTACTCGAGTACAGGTAGTATTACCTTACTCGTACAGTACGAATCAATACCAAGGTCAGCAACAATCATTTTGATGTTTGCAGTACCCATAAATATATTTCTGTTTGGGACGGAATCATGAACAAAATAGTTTCAAATTTTCACTACCGGCGACATACATCCGTCCCTCGAGCTTCAGGCGAAAATAGGGGTGGATCACAATCATGCCAACTAGGTTATCTTGATCGTATTCAGAATCTCATATCCAGAAGTAAGTCCTGAGGGGTACGTACCGTTGTTATTTTTAGCCTCGAAAGGACCGTTAGATTCTTTAAAGAAATTACAAATTCTATTTTTGGGGATTTATTAGCAAAATGACGTTGCCGGTATCTCGCAATCGGCATCAAGTTATTGTCCGTTGATCCCGAATATCAATTTTTCAAATTCAACATAATAATTGAAAAACTTCAAATAGCATCGGAATGAAGCCGAATACTCAGTACATTAACTACCACATGAAAATTATACATCAGGGGTTCAAGTTCTGATACTTCGCTTTAGTTTCCTCTTCAGTACCAACATCTTCAACATCTTGGACCGGTTCAGAAAGTTTCCTCCAGGATTGCATTACTTATTATTTCGGAGAGCTTTTATCGATATCATTCTCACAACATTGATCCGATCATGCATGTCCTTAATGCGTTTCCCCAGTTCTCTAAGTTCTCTAAGTTCCCTTTGGAGTTAAGAATCCAGATTTGGGAACTTGTTGCTTTTCACCAACGCATTCTTGAGTTAAATTATTGCGTTATTGATAAGAGATTCGTCAACTATGGTGTAGCTCCCGCGATACTTCATACAAATAGAGAATCTCGTGAAATTGCTCTTCGGCATTACAATCTGTCCTTCGGCACGGACAAGCAGCTAGCGGATATCTACTTCAATCCTATTTGCGATACCATCTATTTCAGTTCGAGGCAGTATGTGGACGAAGTCACGGCCATTGCAAAGCACTTCTCTATCAAATCACCATCGCTGCCATACCAACATCAAATCCAGTCAATAGCGCTAGCCGAGCAGTTTTGGGGCGAAACTCGTTACAGCATTCCATTTCGTCTCTCTAGTGCTTTGGGAAACATGACTAGATTCCGTTTCGCTTTTCCTCACCTGCGCAAGGTCATCTTGGTGAGAGGAATACCGAGTGAAGAAGAAGTCGATTCGTGGGACCGCTATTCAGGCATCACTTTGTCCGAGTCAAATATGGATGAATCAGAGGATGATACTCTGGAGATTGTGATATTGGCATTTGCGGAAGATGCGAAGACACGTTCGGACGAAACGGTGGAGGTGATGGTGATGGAACATCCGTAGAGGAGATGAGAGATCTTCATTTATGGTTGTTTGAATCGTTAGTAGGACCATAATCTTCGCACTTCAAGTCAACAACAGCGATCATGTGAAAATCAGCACTTATCCATTCGGTTGATGGTATATCCTCTTTTCTATCGGCCTCAATTTTACCAACATCTTCTTTGCAGAGTTTCAACTCATGGCAATGTTTGAATACAGAATACACAGCAGTATCGGTGTAACTGGTTAGTACAGCTTACAGAGTATATGCCAAAGAATCTTCCCGTTACACGTTTAGTATTTGGCATCAGCACGAAACATACAAACGCCCGTTCGTTTTGTGTTTGTTTATGTTGAGAGTAAGTACATAAACCGAAGTAGCCTATAGATTTTGGCGAATTTCGAATTTCGGATGCGAATGCGATGCTGCTGATGTGGCTGTATCGGTATCAGTGTGGTCGATAGCTGGTGATGTGATAGTGAAGCAAGCAGGTGCCTGTGGTTATCAGCAACTTGGTTTAGATTGGTTTAAACTATTAATTATGAATAATGATAATACAATTGAGAACTGGAGGTTTGTTTTTGTTAACTCCAATTTCAGATTCTACGCTTCATTCTCAATCTCAATCTCAATCTCAATTTTGAACATTAATAGCAATAGAAATTCTGAAAATCTACAGGTACCTACCTACCTACCTACCTACTATCCATCGATCACACTGGGCTGTATTAATCTTCCAAGGTGGTGAGATTCCTTAATATATAGCAACAGCATAGATCTGGTAAGATCAAACACTCAGCTCAGTCAGTCTCGACGCTTTTTATTCCATTCCTTTGCAATGGAAAAAGATTGGTAGGTTAGCAATTTAAGCAAGTGTAACGCTTCATCGGATCCATAGCCATAGCCATAGTTGTAGTTGTTTTATAGCTCAAGATTGACTCAGAGTACGTACACCAACCCCGCATTGCGATTTATTATCCCATACTCATATCATACTGTATCTCCACCATGGGGATTGTAGGGAATGAAAAGAAAGATATTGGTTTTTCTAGAAAGTAGGTACCTACCTACCTATCTTCACATATATTTGTAGGTGTGATGTAGTGACACTGGCTGATAATCACAACTTCTCTTCTCGTTATTCTATTCTCGGGTCGGAGATATATATACAGAACTTTGCAGAAGTTGGAAGTTTCCATGGTTCGATATATACTGTAACTAACAGATTATATTATCTACTCGAGTATGTGTATGTGTATGTGTAATATAAACATAAACTTTGTAAGATTACTTTGTACTTGTACATGAAGAATCATGCGGCTTTGAGTGTTGAGTGTTGAGTGTTGAGGGAGAGCGAGAAGGCGAGAGGGGTATAGGTGGGGTGGGGGTGGGGGTGGGAGGGATGGCAACAATAGAGATAGGGATATGGATGGCAATGATAGAGATAGAGAGATGGGCAAGATGCATATGCGGAATATTGGTATATAGCCCGAGGGAAATTCTTATACATATACATATACAGGTGAGAGCGAAGGAGAAAGAGTCAAAGAGAGATGAAATTAGAGAAGTTACCTATAAACACATCAGAATAGGGAAGTTAGCATTAAAACAAGACAATATGAAAATTAAAAGCTCAAGCAGGGATTTCAAATTCAAAATTCCAGATTTGCAATCTGTAAGGTTATAGTCCCTCTCTTCTTGTTATTTTATTCGTTTATTTTTCTTTGGATGTTAGATGCTAGATGCTAGATGCTAGATATGGAATCAGAATGAATTTTCACTCGTGTACTTATTACTTAGTCTACTCAGTACTCGAGTATTGGTAAGATTGATTATTGAATACTTGCTGGTAGGTAGGTATGCAGCATGCTTTGCTTCGATTGTTTGATTAGATTGTGTGGTTGTGTGGTTGAGTGATTAAGTGATTAGATAAAGAATATCAATCACTATAACCACCCCTCCTCCTCTCCTCCCCTCTCATCTCCTCTCCCACCACTCTACCCCTCACTATCCTCACTCCCCTCACCATAGCCCAATTCCGCCCCACTCCATAAAATCCCAAATCCACCTCCATGACCCCCTTCTCTACAAACCCATGCTTCACATATACAGGGTATCCGGCAACCGTGGCTTCCAGATATATCGGGTACGGCTTCTGCTGTGCAGTGGTGTCGGTGTTGGCGTCGGCTACTTGGGTTATGGCGGTGAGGAGGAGCGAGCCGAGACCGAGGTTTTGGTGGGAAAGGGAGATGGAGAGGAAATGGATGACTGTGGGGAGAGGGAGGGGTGTTAGATGGGGTGTATTAGATGGGGTGTTAGGTGTGTTTTTGGGGGGAGAGGGGAAATGCGTTTGGGAAGTATGAGAATACACACGAGATAGTGGTGTGAGGGGTGAAATTGATGTGATGGGCCTGGCCTAGATTATTTACTCTTTATACGTCAAAATGAGAGGGCTTCCAAAAGAAAGGACAAACAGTTTCAAAGTAAGAGCTTAGCAAATTTAGGAAATAGAACTAGACATCCGGAACGAAGAAGAAAGAAACGTGACATACAATACATATCCTCCTTCCTATACCACCTCTCCCTCAAATCATCCCAACCCTCAACCTTCGCCTCACAAACATGCATCACCGAACCCACCGGGAACCTCCCCTCAGGCTCTCCCCTTTCCTTCCCCTCGCGTTCTTCTTGCTCATCTTCTCTTTTCCCCTGGGCTGTTTCCTCGTCACTCATTGTATGCGGTTCGGCCCAATGCGTCCAGCCTGCTATATGGCCGGTCGACGCTTCGACTACTTTCCAACATTGCGTGTGGGGAGTGGTGAGGTATTTGGTGAAGATGTTGGTGAGCCATGTATCGAAGACTGAGTGTGGCACTTGCGATTCGGGCCAGCGGGCAAGGCGGAATGGGTCGGTTTGGAAGGCGCTTTTGTAGACGGATAGCATGCCGGGGAGATCTGAGTGCGTGCATGGTTGGATGGAGAAGTTTGAGGTGGGGGAGGAGGGTTGGGTCATGGTCATGGTGTTGGTGTTGGTGTGATATACGGTAATAGAGTCCTTTCTTTTGGTATGTGGTATGAGGATGAGAAGACTGTATGGATATGAAATCCTGTCCTAAGTGGAATATCTGTATCGACTTGTTGGAGTATAAGTATACAGATATTGTCAGAATTATATGTCATAGAAAAGGCGTCGTTGAATAGTATATAGAGTATAAACTTATGACTCCCATGCAAAACTCCCATGCATCACTCCCACCTTCCATGCGGAATCTACTGATAATGAGTCATCCGCTGAGATCATAGAAATGCCCCGATCTGATCCCCATGACTTCAGGAAATCGGAATTTTTAAGGGTGATCGTTACTACCTGCACTGCACAATAGAAACTATGTACGGTGTATATCATTACAACCCCGCAACTAATCTTCGCTTCCCCTGTATTATAATATGCGGAGTTCCCCTTTATTCCGAGGATATTTCTTCGGAATTCAGCCTTGTTGATATAATTTCATCTTTCTACTGTACAATTGTCTTGTTCGATGGTCTTATCTGAAGATCTAATGCAAGTAAGATAAGTTGCAATGTTGGTTGAGTAATAATGTCCTCGGATTGTCATTAGGGGTCAAGCCGTTGTCGACTCTTGAATTCATGTCTTTTGGTGATGCGTATATAGGTACCCTTGACATATTATTGGCGATGAAAGTTGGGGGCATTGTCTTCTCTAGTATGTAGTTGATACTATAATGAGTAATCTTGTTCTGTGAATCTGATGATCATGGTTGATCGAAGTTTCGTATGTTTTTTTCTTGAAGTTCTAGAATTTGATTTGCTTTTATCTTTCTATGGAACCAAATTTCAATACCCCTTGACTATCTTGAGTATATAAGATAGATTAGCGTAAAAACATATATTACACAAAGGTATGTTTCCTACAAGGATTTTGAGAGGAACTTGTCAAGGCTAGGTATTTTATAGCCCGGAATGACAGGTGCTTGTGCCCTTGTGCCTTGTACCTGCACCTGTACCTTAAAATGGCCGGTCACTTGATGAAATGCTGTATTGACTCTCCCCATCTTCTTCATTTTCACATTATGGATAATTGATTCAATAAGAGAGAACGGATAGATGGGAGAACAGTTATCCTGAAATAACCGCTTCTACTTCTACTTCTACTTCCACTTCCACAAAAACACTACCGGTGAAGATCTTCGGAAAAGTATGTAAAGAACCGGCAATAGTAAACACTGTAAACACATATAGCCTTGGTAAAAATGGGAAATTAAGCTGTGGAACTTAATTCTAGTAGTAACTCAATTAAATCTCCATTAGACTAATCTCAGTGCGAATAGTGATCCGTTCACTGTGAAGAAGTGCCAGGATTAATTACTAGGTAGGTAGATTAGACGTTCGTGGGATATGCAAACGAACTGCTGCTGCATACCATGATGCATTATTAGATAGATTCATAGAATATATCTCTCCCTTTCTATCGATGTCTTCCTGTCTTTCTTTCTCCTGAAATCTCCAATCCGTCAAATTTTGTAACTATTCACTCACTTGTATGAATGTGAATTAGCTGTCACCTCATACGACCCATGATATAGAAAACGAAACGAACGAATGGCCCCTTATCCCGAATCCTACCCAACCTAGTACTACCCATCCATCAACCTTAATATAGGTACCGCAAGACCCAACCATATCAACAATCGCCGACCAATAATTATAACAATTACTTGCGCCAAAAACCGTTCAAACGCCGAATCCTTCACACATAAATCAAAACATTACTTCTAATTCCCATTTTCTGAGCGAAAAAAAAAACTTATTTATTTTGCTCTCGTGGTAGCGCCTCATATGTACTAGGTCATCATGCAGAGTCAATTCTCCAGTACTACAACAATCATGACTTATCCACCTCAATCTGGTTCACAAAGTCCAACACTTACTGAACCAGATATGATACTTCCGCTACATAATGAATTGAGTTACGACTCCGATTTCTCATCACGGCATACATTATTTCAATCTCTTTCCTTGTCGGGGGATGCATGGCAATCGCAACGACCCACTACGAGTAGTTCCGATCATTTACTTGGAACGCCTCCTAGGACACCAACTACACCAATTATATACGGGAATGGAACAATGTTATCTGATATAGGCGAAGTTACAGAGGCGGAAAGTACACCAGGAGGAAAGAAGTTACCTGGTCCTGCCGAGCGAAGGTTTATCAAGCAGCAGCAGCAATTTCAAAACGGTCATCGAATAAGTTCAACATCCTTGGGTCATGAATTGAGGAGATCAGGAACCAAGACTGGAACACACGAAAGAAAAATATCAGTGGAATCTACAAGTACCGTTACTTCAGAACCACAATCTGCCATGTTTGGAGATGTCGATGATGCAGTTAGTGTGGACGATAGTAATTTCCAGGGTGATGATGAGGAGAGTGTCGCGGAATCTTATACAGATCATTATCGCAAAGAACTCTTTGAACAGGAGACGCGCAGATTATCACGCCGTGAAGGAAGTATTGGAGAGGGGGAAGATGATCAGAATTCGAGTGCAGCTTTGAGTAGGAGGGCGGAAGAAATTTTATTGAATGCCAAACGTCGACTTAATGTGAGTTATGTTAAGTTCAAAACTAGGCTCATACATATATATATATATATACTGACAATCTCTTTTTAGAACATGGAAGGGAATTTAACACGAGCGCGAAGCTCTCTTTACGTAACGCCCTCTATTTCCATGCCTTCGATTTACAGCAGTAGTCCTTTAACCAATCCATCTCTTTTGAAAATCGATCGACGCATGAGTGGTATACCTTCGAGACAACGATCGTTTTCCAATTATCATACAGATTCGACATCTTCAAGTCCTAGCCATTCAAGGGTCTGGAGCGAAAATAATATATCTCCTTCGCGAGCAACAGCATTTCCAGTTCGCGCCTCGAGCGCGGCAGCTACATATAGAGCGAGAAGTGGTATGGGATTGCACGCAGCAAATTCAGCATCACCACTTTCTCCAGGAGTAATTCAGGAGGAGAGCAATGAAAATGGAAGGCCATCAGGATCCGGGCAATCTTCGCCACATAACAAAATTCCTACTTTGCTAGCATCGCATCTTGAACCGTTAGCCGAGGATGGAGTTCCTGAGTTCGACAACAGGACTAATGGCTGGACTGATACTGATAGAGAATATGCAACTCCACGGGAAGTGCATGGCTTGAGTCGTTCTTCGTCAACTTCAAGCATGAGAATGCATGATATACAGCATCAAATGCATGACTTGAAAGGAAGATTATCAATGCTGCGAGATCGTGCTAGAGATGATAACATGAAGCGCCGCAGTCTCCAAAGTTTACGTACGCCTAGTCCATTCACAGCAGGAGAACAGTGGTATAGTGGAGGTGGTAATGGTCAAGAGGATGCTGCCAAAACAGATGCAGCCGTAGATCATGGTCAGTCGAATGAAGTTCAAAGTGATGATCATTCGAAGGATATAAATACCGTACAATCGGTTCAAGTATCTACGAGACAAGCTCCAAAGTATGCTGAATCGGACGCTACGAGCATATATGAGGATGTTGGTGAGAGCCGGGTGAATTCACCGGAGCTAGCGAGCCCACGTCAGAATCAAACACCGAGAGTGGAAGAGGAAGGTTATGATACTTGTTCAGAGGAGTCCGAAATTTCGAGTATCGATAGCTACAGTGATGATGAGCCAGAAGCATTAAACCAATGTGACAAAGAAGATAATACTGATGCATCAATATATCACGAATCATTATCTGAGCAGATATCACATGAGGATCGCGAAGATGCATTCGATTACGAACATTTCTTCCTACACAGCGCGATGGGTACGATGAGTCGACAAAGGCGAGGCAGTATCAGCTCAGAGGATTCTGTAGAAACTACACGGGGGCCTACAGCTCCAATGCCTCTTGTGGAGAATGGCCATGGGCCTAGTCAACCAGCATCCATTGTGCATCTTAGATCCGATAGCAAAACTTCGATCTCTAGTTTAGCCACTTTTGCAACTGCCAAGTCAAGCATTGACGAGGACGAGGACGAAGACAGTGAAGATGATGAGGATCCTTTCGATCTAACAGTCCCTATTGCCGATACTCGCGGGGTCGCTACCCCCGACTCGCCTACAATCGCTCCTTACAAGCCAACGACAGGCACTCCCATTGCGACCAAACGGTCCACGTTCGGCTCTTTACCCACAAATACCATAATCAACGACTACCACGATATCGGAATAGCTCGAGGCTCTGGACTATACGATATCGACATCAGACCCAGCATACACTCCAGAAATCTTTCCCTCGATTCCGCCGCGTCCACCAGCACAGCCCGTAGTTTCCCTTTCTCAACCAAGCCCAAAGAACTCCCCAATACCTTCACCCCACCAGGCACCGCCTCCAGCACCGATTCTCACCCAGCGCGCTCCACATCCCTCGAAAACAACCGCAACAATACACAGCCATCACCGGTCTACATGCTTTCCTCTGACGACCAAATTCTTGTTGAGCGATTAGTCGCTAGTGTGGGCAAATGCGTTTTGGGTTTACAGAACACCGAAGCTGGAAATTATGACTCGAGAATATGGAGACGGAGATTGGATGCTGCGAGGAGGGTTTTGGAGGGTGAAGAGGGTGCTGTTTAATGCGTAATATGCCCGTTCATAATCTTGTTTCTTATTTCTTTTTTTTTCTTTTCTCTTCGATTCATGACCACACCACATACACAAAAACGGAATCTCATTTATCAATTGTCATTTTCTCAATTTTAGGGATAACGGGATACCATAAGGTATGGATGGTATTAGGAAAGGATGGAGCAAATAACGGAAATGGAAACTGGAAACGGACGGTTCTCAATTTAAGACGGCACGGCCATAGTTTCTTGGGAGAAATGCCTCTTGGGCAAGCATTTAGGGAAGGAGAATAAGTTTCTACTGCATCAACAGATTCTGATGTTGAATGTTGGGATAAGTTACCTACTTACTCACCTACCTACCCACCTAACGTAATACGTTTACATAATTTTTTTTTCTAATTTTTGAGGAGGATGGATATGTTTTGACTACATTTTGGTTCTCGAAATTTTTCTTTCTTCTTTGATATGATACCCATTTTTATACTTATTTATTTTTT
>KI628703.1:0-49204 GCA_000503235.1 Sclerotinia borealis F-4128 | reverse complement strand
GGGGGGGGGGAGTGGGAGAGTGGGGGATGGGAGATGGGATACCTGTTAGGATGAAGGGGAGGAAGGGGGAGACTCGGGGGAGAGGGAAGGAAGCGAAGAGAGAGATAGAGGGACGTGAGATGAATAGATATTTAGATGTCTATGTTATATTACATTACATTACTCGAGTATATTGCAATGCATAAAGTTAAAGCGGTTCATACTTCACACTTCAATCTCAATCTCAATCTCAATCTCATCATCATCATCATCATCATCATCATCATCACCATCATTTTTCTATAATAACTACCTAGTACCTCGATACATAGCTACCTCGATACCTAACCACATAGATACCTCGACACATAGATCCATAGCTACCCATCAGAAGCAGTCGAAAAATAATTGACTACGGTATTTAAAAGGCTGTACTGTACTCGTACTCGAGTACTCAAGTACGAGTAGTTTAACTATAGTCAGTCTATAGTTTAGTTTAACTGGTAATTTGTTTGAATATAGTTAAGGTTAAGGTTAAGGTTATTATAGATTATAGACTAGTACTTGAGTAGTTTGAAACCCAATCAATATTCAACCTGTTTTTTGAATATCATAAACTACTACTTGTAAACTGCTGGTTTAATTGGTGTATTAACAACTACCCGAGTAGTTCTACGAGTACTGTGGCAACTATTGATAGGTTCATTATTTCATTACTCAATCACTCAATGACTCAATCACTTAATCACATAATCACATAATCAACATCAAAGCAAAGCAAAGCAAAGCATATCCATTTAACGAGAGTAGAAAATCATTCCGATTCCATTCCGATTCAACAGCTAGTATCTAGTATCTAGTATCTAGCATTTAGCATCTAGCATCTAAAAAAAAAAGTAAACGAACGAACGACAAGAAAGAAAGAAAGAAAGAAAGAAAGAAAGAAAGAAAGAAAAACAAAACAAAACAAAACAACAAAACAAAACACAAACAACAGAAGTAAAAACCACCCTATTCGTACTGTAATAGTATGAACCAATCCTTTCCTTTCCCTCAAACGACGCATCGCGTGATATAATGAGTTTCTTCAGCCCCTTTCTCCTCGCGAGTCGCTACCTTTATCCTTCTTTCTTTTCCTTTCTTTTCCTTTCTCCTATTGATACTCGAATAATAATGCCAAGTCCCGTAACGTAGCGTAAAGTATACTACCTCATAATCTTCCTCCCTCCCTTCTGACAATGAATAATGAATAATGGAACGAAAACAAACGATGAATCCACGTCCAGAGCAATACTCCGCAATACTCACTCGCCCACATCCATATCCACATCCACAACCACACTCACACCCTAACATCCACTCAAACAAACAATACTACTCTTCCTCTCCCTCTCCTTCTCCATCTGCTTCTCAATTTTCTCCTCTTTCATCCCCCCCTCTCCCTCCCCTCAATCTCCAAATTCTCCTTTCCTTTCCCTTCCCTCCATCTCAAACCTCCAACTTCCAATCTCCACCTCCTCTAATCCCGTTAACCCCACAAACTCCACCTTTTTCAAATGTCCCGACTTCATCATCGCAGCTTCTGGCTCCACAACCGTATCGCCACTAAGATTACCATGGTGCGTCAAAGTGACCCCAGACAACCCATTACCATGACCACGACCACGACCATTACCACTACCCGAGCCCGAACCCAACGCCAAACCCCTCACACCCGAGCCCGAATTTCTAACCACGCCAGCACCCCTACCCATACCCACACCCACACCACGACCATACTCACTCCCCAGCACCACCGTCTCGGCCGTCTCTGCACTCTCCGCACTCTCCGCGCTCTCCCCCCTCACACTCACACTCCCCCTCACACTCAGACTCCCACTCCCACTAACCCTCCCATTCACCTCACTCGGAACCAGACCACTCGCCCTCCTCACCGTCGCCAAATTCGCATTCGGCAATCTCAACGTATCGATCCTAGGACCTTGTCGCATCATCCCCGCAGAATACACCGGGTCCAAGGGCGAAGAACTTCGATTCCCAAAACATTTATTGCACAATTTGCGAATCCAATTATCCGTCCCACGAGAAGTAGAACCACTTCCACAATTGAAGTCTCGCGAACAAGCCACCAGACTACCAGAATGGTCTTCCGTGTGCTGTCTCATGGGATCGTAAGCCGGAGGTCCTCGAGCCCATCGCTCTCCATTCATTGGGCTTCCATTCGCATTCCCATTCCCATTACCAATCCCGTGCGCTTTCGCATTTCCATGATTAATCCACGGGTAATTTGCACACATGGGCGAGCCATGTTGAGTCATGCCATTTGCATTGATTACTCCACACACCTGTCTAAAAGGTTGGGCTTTAGGACGTGAAGCTCGATTCGCACAAGTAATGACGAGGAAGATGAGAGAGCCGAAGCCGGCGAGAATGAGGAACACCATGATCATTTTGAGACCAATGTTTTTGTGTTTGATCAATTGCATGCATTGATAGTGCGCATATGTTCCGATAAATGGGTCACAGTCTGCTTCAATTTGTGGTATCCAATCGTCGGGCCAGAAACCTCGACGATGATGAACTGAAGAAATTTGTCGGACTTTCTTCGAAACTTTGACACAGTGAAGATGCCCTTCGGCGTCGTTTACGCAGTGCGCGATTACTATGACGGTTGGTTCTTCTGTGACGGTCGGTTGTGCTGTAGCAGATGGTTGTGCTGTGGCAGTTGGTTGTTCTGTGACAGTTGGCTGTTTTGTGATAATTGGTCGTGCTGTAGCCATTGGTTGTGCTGTGGCATTAAGAGTTCCAGACACATAATCGTCTGTTCCATGCTCATATCCCGGTAGATAAATACACCAGTTGATAGAGATGAGAATCAAAGGCGGCTCACACGAGTCATCTTCCCAACTAGGATCGACCTCACGCTCCTCGCTCACAAATGCACCACGTCGTTGTCGTCTTGACCTCCGTGGTCGGGACACGGTATCCTTGTGATGATTACTCTGATACTTGGGAGCATATATGCATCGGCCATTCTTAGTGCGGATCCAAGGGGGTTCACATGCTCTACCCGTGGACAAAGAACTATGGATAGTGGTAGAGGTTGAGGTTGAAGCAGAAACTGGTGTAGTAGCAACTTCGGTCTTCTGGGTCATATCCTCCCCACGAGATTGTCTATTTCGTGACCCAGGCTCTGAAACAGTGAGAGTAACAGGACGTCCGTTATTATCATCTATGAACAAATAAGTGCACCAGCCATTCACGTAATGCCAAGGAGGTGGACAGAAATCAGCCGGATAGGCTGCGGTGATGTCTTCGATCTCATCATTTGCTGTCTCTCCACGTGGTTGTTGTTCTGTATTGGGTTCGTGAGATTCTATTCTGACCGTGATAGAAATTGGTTTGTTGTCTGTCGGATTTTGGCCATTAACTAACCCGTGGGGACACCGTCCTCCGTTCTTAATCGCACTCTCATAAGAACAAGTTTCGATGACCTGGGGTGTGGGCGCGGGTGTTGGTATTGGCGTTGATCTTGACATCAACAGTGTACTTCTTGGACGATTGAAGTGCTTATTGTTACGAGATTCAGCTGGAAGAGGAGCAGCGTCTTCACTCGCGATCAAGGAGCGAGGCGTGGGTCGCCAAGCTTCACACTTTCCTCCATGCTTGCGTCGTTCTTGCCAGGTGCAACTTTGATCAAGAACCACCCGATCATCATCTCTAATTGGGAGAATTGGTTGTCCGGGACACCTTCCGCCACTTTCTCTTTTCACCTCCGGAAGACATTCCTGCGTCGGTTCGTTTTCGAATTTGGCTTGATGTATCGAATCACCGAGTGTATAATCACCATATCGAATATCGTCCGCAGTATCATCAGCCACTTGCTCAGATCGTTCGACCTGTTCGCTGGCAGAAGGTTTCGTCAACTCATCAGACAGCGAGTTTCGATTGCGTGATTCTTCAAGGAGGAGCTTGGCAGATTTCACGAAACGAAAGAGAACATGAGTAGCTCGACGGTCAAGTTCGGTCAAGATACCGAGCTTGGTAGGATGTTCTAGATCATTAACAACGGGTTCGTCGGAATGCTGTTTGTGTTTATTGTGAAGTGCTACTGTTGGCAAGAAAGCAATGCAAATGACGAGAGCAATCACGGTGATCTTCAGAATGACTTTGAAAGCCGTATAATAGTGCGAGTTGGCAACCTGTTGTTCTGGATCAAGACGAACAGGTGGCTTTGGCTTTCTTGGACTAAAGATGTCAGACGGCATTTTTTTGAATGGGTATATTTACTTACGCAAAGAATGGTGGCATCCTGAAAGATTGGCTCAAGAGCTAGCCTACCAGCAAGGTAAGAATGAATATGATAATGTAAAATACTTCAGTATAATATTGAGAATGATGTTTGTCCTGAAAGCGTGTTAACAATACGACAACGAACGTGCCAAAAAGTTGCGAATGAATAGAGGAGAGATGAGATGAAAAGAAAATATATAGGAAGATAAGTCTACCATCAGGAGTAAACAATGAATCCTGCAACACGAGGAAGGTACGAGCCCCATGGTAAAATAAATAGCTGGAAAACTTTGGTCATTCTTTCCATGATAGTCAGATCTGTCCATATTGAGAAACCGCGAAGAGGAAGCGATAATGATATCATGAGTCTGTTCGTCAACTAGTACGTCAATTATTGAAGAAGGTAGCTAGTGGTCAAAAGTTCATGAATTAAGTATATCTTATTTACAAGCCGGGTCCAGCTCCATGTCCAGCTCCACCAAATTCTGGGAGGTCCAAATTCGGATACATCAGGTTCATATCCGGCCACTCATGCTTCATTTGATAAGCTCTATGATCATAGGCAGGCGGTGGCATATAGTTTGGACTATGACCAATGGGGGATTCTTCTTTGATATACCGTAGCTGCTGTTGTTTCCTCCTGTGCAAGCTCGCAACAATTGCCTCGGCTTGAGCTTCGAAACTCGACAGAAGAGCTTTTGAATCCTCCCAACGTTGACCAAATGTTCTCAAAGTCTCTTTGATATGGTTTATACAGTTGATGCTCCGGTCAATGTGACCGGATCCATTGACTGCTGGGAGAGGCGGTGGTGGTGATGAGCTCATTCCAGTAGTATTGTATGATCCATTGAATATTTGATCTTGACTGTCGGACAACACAGCCATGAATTGGCTTCCGATGAAATAGACTCGTAATGCATCATGATAGGTATAGAATGCTTTGTTGATAGGATCCTGACTGATGGGGAAAATCTTCTGCATATATGCTATGGCATATTCAAAGATCAAGTTCTTCGCATAATCTGATACGACGTAGACACGACACGATGGTGCAAGACAATAGACGTAACTATAAAGCAGCTCCAAATCAAAGAAATCCTTGAAGACAAGCGGTAGCGAATCAGGAAAGGAGACAGACCACTCTCGCATTTCTTGGCACATCTTCCAGAGATAAGTTGAGCCTTGCGGTAATGATTCTCGACTTGATTGAAAGAGCTCTTGATACCAGCTTGATTGAGCGCGACGTAATTGCCATAATAAATGGGCAGAATCCATGGAATGGGGGCCAACTATCGAATCCGTATAATCCATTGGAGGGAATGTAGGCGATGCGGATGGATATTCGACACTAGATGAGTCGTCCGTGAAAGAAAAAGCTCTTGCGTGAACCATGCTGATAGATCTGATCCATGAGCATTTATTCTTTTAAGAATGGGAATGCTTGCTTACCTATCGAGCGAATAAACGCAATAAAATATCCTCCTTCTCATATTTAAAGTCTTCTTGTCTGGCTGTTGCTCTCTAGGTGGGTCCTGATGAAATCCTAAATCGACAATTGCTCGACAAGCAAAACCTATCAATTGCCAGCTGTCAAAATGGGCTGGATCAAGCATCGCATACTGAACGAAAAGTACCAATGCCTGAATTTGCGAGACATGACCAGGCATAAGAACATGGTCAGCGTAGGCAAGAGCACGACCAACCCAAGAAATACCTTCCTTGTATTGGGAATCCGAATAATTTCGAGATTGGGCCGTAGATGAGATAGCTAACACCATGTAGAATAACCAATGCTCGAAATCAGTCACCGATTGGCTACCGTCCTGGTAGATTTTGTCTAGTGCATTGAATAGAGAAGTCTCGGAAACAATTGGATACAGAGCAAAAACATTATCCAGATAATATTGAATCAATATCGTTGCCACAGGTCTTGGTGGCAATTGTAAAGCCTCGGACTCGGGTAATTCATCATGATTGGCCGCCGAAAGAATCAATCTGGCAAATGTCATATTAGTTGTAGAGGACTCGAAGTCGCGCGTAGTAGCATGGACAGATCTATAATGGTCAGCAAAAATCGTTCGTACCAGGGGGATAGGAGTATCTCACAGAAATCCAAAATCGGAAACAAGTTCGTTTACATCAGCGGCCTCCCTCTTCCTTGCCGCTTTTCCATGAATCGCAGCTCTTATGGTTGCCAGAGAGTCTTTCCGATCTGGTAGTTCTGTTGGAGCATCCACATCATGCATCGCAACAGATGCTTTTCTTAATCTAGCATAAGCTAGGCGCTTTTCGAGCTTTTCGACACGGGACTCGAGAGACGCAACATAGCTTGTTTGCCATTAGCTATAACACAAATTATTGGGACGGTGTCCTTACCTCCTCTCCTTTCCTTTCGCAAATTGATCATTTGCACTCGAACATTCGTTCACTCGTCCAGATTTCTCGCACGCAGTGCACGCGGGTAGTTTTCCATCGCACTTTTAAAAATGTTAGCTGGCTTACGTTTAGAGTCAAAAGTTTCAGACCTTTATTTTTGCAGCTCGACCTAGTATGTATCAGCCAATTGACTCGAACTGCCTGTTGAGCAAACTTACATCTTGAACATGCGGAAACGGGTCTCGATACTCGTAGAAGCGGAGTATCAGCTGCGCTTTGCCCAGCTCGACGCATCTTTAATCTAGCGGTTGATATTCCAATACCGGAAGTTTTATAGTTAGAGATTCTTGGTGTTGATATCTCACATCTCCCTTGGCATCAAAGAATGCTACTGAACAAACGCATATCAGCCACATATAATAATTCGTGATTCAACTCAATGCTTCATTTAACGATGACGGCTGTGAAGGTGTATCTTTCATGGGGCAGAGGTCCATCGTGGCTGCCATAAAGCCGGATATATAATCCCAAACTTCACGATTTCAAACGCAACATTTTCGCAACGAGATGGGTGCAATAATCCACACAAACACAGACAAAAGTGGAATCTTTTAACCCACCTTAGGAATGACCGAAATTTTGAACCAACAAATCGTTCCGTCTGGATCGTCTCGCGGTGGGGTCAAGGGTATATTGCAGTCAAGAAGGATTCATGCCCTTGTTTATCGATGAATGAATGAGTACTTCTGGCAGGTTTAATCATTCACCTTCCCGTTCCATCGTACGGTCGAAGGAATATATTCTTGAGGCTCGACAGTCGGTTTTGCCTTCACAGGATTTGAGGGTCGCCCGTTTGAAAATTACTCTTCCTCGACTGAAATTATATAGGTAGCTAAGACACCAGGGGCACAGTGTTCAGAATTTGATGCGACTGGGCGTTATTCGGAGGCCCCATACGACTTGCATCAATTATTCCACCGAAATGTACACTTCGATGATGGATCGCTGCAGAATCCTTGAGTACAAGTCGTTTCTTCGGTACTCGGTAAATCTCACGGGTTGGGTAGAACTGGTGGTTTGATTTCCACCCCCACTAGAGCGCTGGTGCAAAGGAATAATGAAAGGAGATGAAAGGAAAGAAAGGCAAGGCAAAGAAAAGGCCGCTTATTCCTGCACGACCTGCTCTTATCGTATAATGTAAGTCCTTATCCCGTGACCAAACCTACTACGGAGAAACAATAGAAGTAGTTCGTTTAGCCGATACCAGTAGCTGTCACATACAGCTTACTACCATCCCGCCGCTTCATGTGTGCTGGCATATGTTTCAATAGAAAGGCTACACATTTCAAATGAGAAAAAATGAAAGAAAGAAAGGGTAACATAACAAAGACAAGATAATAGAATGTTATTTTATTCGCTTCATCAACCTTGTCCTGTCTGGTCGTGGCATTATTCACCCCTCAATGTTTCTCGGTAAGATACAAACAACTAGAGTAACTACTGGCACTATAAGGTATAGAATCTGAAAAACTCTCATTTAGATATCCTTAAGCACTGTTTTCTACTGCTCTTCCTTGATATCCTTTGTCGAAATAGTTATTGAAGAAGCTAAAACCACGATTAGGCTATCTCATAAGTATAATTCGGGCTTCTGCTGGTGAATATGTGACTAGATAGTGCACAGGTGTTTGATTAGATAGGTTCGTCATACTAATACAAAATACTTCACTCCCCCACTGTAGGTATAAAGGAGGAGAAGCCCTTGTTAAGAGGTGTGTCCTGCAGTAGGCAGGGGATTCTTTGTTTCTTGAGTTGATTGATCAAAATCTGTAACCCTGTGGCATCAACATATCTAGGTACTAGGATCAACTCCCCTGCTCCAGAGGACCATATTTTTGATCGCGGGGATATTTCTCAAAGCCGTTTTTACTCGAGCGGCTTCCTTCATTCCAAATCCAATTCCCCCCTCCCAAAATTTCCCAATACTGGCCTTTCTAACGATTATTTCTATCCGCCACCACTTTCTTTCATGGGCTAAAATAAGAATTTCTTTGGCTAAAACAACGTCAGGTGTTTTTGGAGTTCTGTGATTGATACAGTTTTCGTGGATAGTACAACTTTTAATTCTGTGACGATCTCTCAACGATAACCTACCCAACGATGATAAGCCTTGCAAACGTTTGGCGCTACAACGACAAAACAAACCTGACTATTCCAAGTTATATCTTTGTCGATGGACACAGCAGATCTATTCCGACAAGCCTTAGGCTCTGTCAATAGAGCTCGAGATGCCAAGTCCCTTCGCGCAAGAGAGAGCTCGCACGAAAGCGAGTATAATTCACCGAGGATCGCACATACCCTGACTGCCTGTTGTAGATGCCGCCAGGTTTGTAATACACTTGTCGTTTCATCAGCTTTTAAGATAGATTTACTGATATCTTTATTATTCTCCAGAGAAAAACAAGATGTGATCCCAATTTACCACGATGCCTGCCTTGCGAGCGTGCGGGGGCAGTATGCGAGTATTTCGATACAACGAAAGGGAAGAAGATCTCCAGGACATATGTGATAAGGCTGCAAGACAAAGTCCGGGCACTGGAGATGGAACTCAGTCAATTGGTTGAAGAAGAAGGAAATCCCCCAAACTCAGAAGATATTGTACGTCCTGGAGGATTGATTCGACTTAACGAAGATGATGAGACGCCACGATACTTGGGCCCTTCAAGTGGGATTGCGATGACTCGGATAGTGATGGAGGAGGCAAAGAAATATACAGATACCAGGAGTATTCGAGAACTTGTGCCTGAAGTGCGGCAACGTCGAACTCCCGCGCAATCGCCAGATACGGCTCCGGAACGAAAGAAATCTTATCCTATGATATCCGCTGTACCAGCGCCAACGTTACCCAGTCGCCTAGTGACTGATAAATTGGTTGAGGTGTTTAATCAGAAAGGTCAGTCAATGAATTTCTTTCGCGCTTCTCTATCTGCCGAGTAGTGAATTGCTTTACGGCTTTCGTCTATTTGCTTGATAGAATCATGGAATTTTGAAGGATGTAGGTGAATTTAAAGAAGTCTTAAGAACATGCACGTCTTTTCAAACTGCTAACTACGGTATGGCGAAGAATTATCACATATGGCCGACTGTGAGCTCAAATTTGGCTTATACCTCACCTTCATTGTTACCTTTAACTCCTGTAAATCTCGCTAATCATCTCATAGCCCAGTATATGCTCCCTACTTTACATGAGCCTACATTCGCCAAGAATCTTCAGGAAGTTTATGACGGAGATATTGACCCATATAAGAATTTCGTTCTTCGCATGGTTCTGGCTATAAGTATGCAGAAGCTGGATATGCAGTATGCTGGCCTTGCTGACAGCTACTATCTGGCTGCTATGGGTTACATTGAAGAAGTAATAAGACCGAAAGATATCAAGACATTACAATGCCTTGTTCTGATTGCTCAATATTCAATGCTCACCCCCACCCGTACTGCTATATACTACATCGTTGGACTTGCGACGAGGCTGTGCCAACAGTTAGGCCTGGCGGAAGAAAAGACTATTACTCAAGGAGTATCGCTTGGGTTGGTCAATGCACTACAGCTTGATATGCGACGAAGACTAGCTTGGATTGTTCTATCGATGGAGCTCGGTTTGGCTCAGTCAATGGGTAGGCCGAATGCCTTCGCAATTGGGAAAGACCATCTAGACATACAATTTTTTGAAACAGTGGATGATGAGTACATCACTGCTGATGGCATACTTCCTGGTCCCATGTCGGAAAAAAAGCGCCTAGCCATCCACTTCTTTCATATGAGACTGTTGCAGGCAGAGATCCGGAGAATGCTCTACTTGCGAAAAAGAAATGAGCCAAAGAATGAAGACCATCCTTGGTATGCTCAGATGCTCCAGAAGCTAAGGGATTGGTTTGAGGCTTCTCCTGAAGATCCTCCGTGGAGTAAAACTTGGTACGTGATATGCTAGTCGCTGCTACGCACAAGTCAGCTTGGCTCATTTAAATAAAGGTTCCTAAAACAAGGCAGTGCTAATACATCCTTAGGTTTGCTGGGAGATACAATACGATGATAATCTTTTTGTTTCGTCCTTCTCCTCAAGTTCCCCAGCCATCCTATCGTTCCGCAATAATGTGTTATGATGCAGCTTCAAGCAATATAGTAACACAAAGCGAGCAAATAAAGACAGCGATGATCGATTTGACGTGGCCTTTTCTTCTATCTCTATTCATGGCTATAAATACGATATTGTGGTCCATTTCATATCCTGAAGTACGCGCCCTTCACACAAAGGAAGAGCTGGAAGAACATATTTCTCAAGCTTTAGAAATTGTTGCTCATTCTCGCGAACGATGGCCAGGGACCCAATCAACATCGGAACTTTACATGAAACTCACCAAAGCCTGCCTCAAAAGCTATGAACTCGGCGACAATTCGCTTTCGTTATTTTCTGCCACTTCCCCGCCATCATCAATGACTGACGCGAACTCACCGTCTGCATCTGAGCACTCTAGTGCAACCTCAGTCTCACTTCCTCATTCACAGCATAATAATGCACAACACAGTAATACATATCAATCCCCTCCACAATTCGGATATGTCTTCAATCAAATGCCAGAGCAAATACCTTCGTATGACTACAGTCATCCCTTACCTCCGACCCAACCCTCGTTTCGGTCCAATTCAATCTTTGTAAGTCCTTCTAGTGGGCAATCTGATCGACGATTTAGCTATTTCCCACCGGACTTTACGCAGCCACAGCAGCCGCAATCCTACCATATGCCTTGGGACCCCATCCCAGACCCACCGCAGCATCAAATGCCAGCCCAAGCATCGTTACCCCCGATGCAGCATTCATTAATAACTGATGTACCTTATTTCACACAACCTGAATACTATAACTTTCCCCCTCATTTATTCTCCCAGGACAGCTTCAATATGGGGATGAGGTCGGGCAGTCTGAGTCAAGAACAGCAAACGGAATTGATGCATAGTTTAGAAACAGAAGGGTTAACCGAGATTGACAACTTCATGAATCACAACCTACAGTATGAACACCCCATCAAATATGAACAATAATCCATCCACTCGATTGATGACCTTCATGGTTAGGTTCTGTTCTGTTCATAGGTAGACAGGTAGACGAGTAGACAACGATGTCTGTATCATAGTCAAGTATCCCGAGCTTGAATCTTTAATTGCACTTTTATTTTTCCATTTTTTGATATCCACGTCGAGATAAGAGCGGACGAGCCACGAATTCATTTATTCATTTATTCATTTATTCATTTATTCATTTATTCATTTATCTAGGTGTCAGGTGTCGGGGTTTTCAGCGGGAATGGTTTCAAAGAGCGTCGTTGTATTGTTTTATTATCATATTATCAGTTATATCCTAAAGTCAATGTCTGTACTCATACTATACTATACATAGGTAGTCACTCATAAATACATTTCAATACCCAAACCAAATATCTTCATTTGATTTGTATGTGGATGTGGATGTGGTGACAGTTCCCCTTACTCGAGTATACTTTCTTGGCTTCGGCCTCAAATGCTTCTTCTACTGCTTCGGCTATCTCAGATGGCCCCTAAAGTACTTAACTTCCATACATGCATGATAAGTGATAAGCTACTTTAAATTCATCCTTCTACTCCTTATAACCTTGTGGTTCTTCGTTACCCCTATTTATCTATCTATCTATCCAAACTTCATATTCATATTCATTATTCATATTCACATTCACATTCACATTTCATTTTCATTTTCATTTTCATTTTCATTTTCATTTTCATTTTCATTTTCATTTTCATTTTCATTTTCATTTTCATTTTCATTTTCATTTTCATTTTCATTTTCATTATCCATATTCTTCACATATCCATAATATGACCGGCTTGCAAAACCTACAGTAGATTTGGCATTGCCATTAGTATTCATCCATTTATTATTTCACTACATCCTCAAACCCACACAGCACAGCTGTCCAAATAAATCTAAATCTAATCCCGTACCCGTCCGTACCAAGAGCTCCCCCCCCCAAAACACCCAACTTACAAAGCATACTCACTCAGCGCCACATGCAACATCCATATCCTCCTTCTTTATTCGAGTCTTAACCCCCCCCCCCCCCCCCCCTTCCCCCCATCCTCCCCAGCGTGTTTTATCTTATTGAATAGGCAAAATTGTGCAAATCGGGCTTATAACTCACTCCAGTCTCCCGATTTCTGGGCCGTGTAGAATGGTATCCTATGCTATCTTATGTTTATGGGATTTTTGATGGGTCTTTTGACGGTGAAGATTATGTTATGTTTGGAGGAGGAGTCGGTGTTGGGGAGGATTGTGAGTTTGGTACGAGTAGTATTTCTGGGGTGGAGTTTGTTTGGGGAGGTTGGGGAAGGCGGCGAGGGTGTTGGGGAAGCTTAAGGCGGGCTAGGTGGAGATGGTGGGGATGGCTTGGAGATGTGCTGGGCGGCGGGTTTGAGACCAGGGGTGAGATCGAGGGTGGAGTTGAGGGTTGGGTTCTAGTTGATAGGCGAGGAGAGGGAAAGGGAGAGCGAGGGGGAGAGAGCTTCCGTGAAGGAAAGATAGGCAAGATGCAGGATTGAGAGGTAGCGGAGATGAGGATGGGTGGTTTGTACATGCTCACTAAAGTGTCATTGATTGATATAAGTGATCGCTTAATCTAATTGATATTCTCGACCCATGAACGACTAGAGTCGTTATTTGCCACTATGCTATTACGCTATTAGAGGGTATGCATACCGCATAAATACGCATACATGCATGCCATTGCATATTTTTGTCTGGCACCGTTTCCCATCCATTTAACCCATGTCTAAACTTGTGTAAATCATTGCTCATTGCTTTGTGCAATATGAATCCGTGAGGAGCTTCATTGTGAGACTTTCGTCTTCGTGACACAACAGTTGTAAAGTCATATATCGTCGAGGCCGAGGAATATAACTAGTCGACTTCCTCCTCAATCCTGTCGAAGTCTTCATTGCCGTCTCCCTCTCCATCGAGATTTAAATCCTGTATACCAGCCTCTGCGCCATTCACCCTAGACTTTCCCTTCCCCCTAACACCTCTCTTCTTTTTCTTTAACCCGGTACCATCGCCGCCGACAGGAGCTTCTCTGAGCCATCTAACAATCGCCTCAGCTCTATCCGTACTAATAGGATACTCCTTCCCATCCTCCTGAGCCCATCGCTTTGGTATTTCTCTTCCCTCGGCCTTCCTAGCTTCCTCTTCTTGTCTCCTTTGTCTAGCCGCTACTGCCGCATGAAAGCTAGCTTCATCATGAACACGATCATCTTCAAGTGCTTCCATGATAGCTTGTTGTTTCAATCTCTCTTTCTTCTCCGCCGCTGTCTCCTTCTGTTGATTACTAAGGGTTTGGCCTGGTAACGGCGCGGGCGCGCACAGATTTTCCCAAGATGCGGCAAGAGAGATCCAATTGTCGTTGCGACGAACTACTTCAATCCAGTCGGCGCGGGATGGTGATCTTGCTGCTTGGAAGACGGGATAGCCGTCGCAAACACGGGCGAGTCGCGCGACCATATGGGCGTGGCGTTGAAGTTCACGGGCGGAGGTTTGTACGAGGCAGTGACAAAGTAAGAGGGAATGGAGGGCATCGGTTAGAAGAGGGTGATAGGTAAGAGCTTCATGACAGTCGGCTTGGGCGAGTATGTGCTGAGCTGCCTCGGATTGGGATGCGCGGAGTTGTTGTTTAGTTGTTAAACTTGTGGCTGTTTCTGGGTAAGGAGGAAGATCGGCTGGTGGGGTGGCAGAGAATAAGGATGATATTTGGTAGACTTTATTTGGAGGGAGAGACGGTAAATCAGGTGGTCGAAAAGTACTAGATTGGGGCCGACGTCTTCCATTGTGGCCAGTATGCGGTATGAGTGCATCGGAAAGTTGGCCATTACTTAATGATGCGTTACTTGCCAGATCAAGGACCTTCTTATTGTGCTTGGTTTGAGGTGGTCGCGGAATTTTGTAACCATTCGCAGCTAAATTTACCTTTCGGACAAATTCTTCAGTGATTTCGGCTGGAAGGCCAGGGGTATATTCCAGATGCGACAAATATGCTACATAATCTCTTAGTGCCCTCTTCGCATTTATTTTCACCACTTTCCGTGCCTCCAGACGTTTTCGATGTGCTTCTTTCTGGGCTGGGGTTATCTCGGGTGCTTCATCTGTGGTGCCATTGGCACCGTTTGTTTCTCCATTAGCTGTCTCTCCATTGGAGGACCCGGGGGTCTTCATGGCCCTCTCTACATCTTTCCACGACTTTGAAGGGGAGGACGTAGGTGGTAAAGCTGCATTAACGTGTTGACAGGCAATAGTCAAATACACACCAGCGCGATGAAATAGAAGTTGGGTCTCAAGACTACTTGGGTGGTCCTCCTCGTCTAACTTAAACTCGTCTCTCCGTCTACCACTGTTATTTCGCTGAGCTTCAGCTGCAGCTTCACTTGCTAGCTGAATCTGTTGTCGACCTGCCTTATGCTGGTTCTGATAATATCTACAGACTTGTAAAGCAGAAGTAAAATCTTGTGCCGCTCCCACAAAGTCTTCCTTAAATAATTTTGTAACAGCTCGAGTCCTCAATATTTCGCCCTCACTCGGCCTATCTGCTATGGCTTCATCCAATGGTTGTAGACTTGTACATTCTGCCAGTTGTCGCGAGGGAATTTTCTCATGGAAAAAGTGCACGTATTTGGCATCCGAATCATTGGGATTTCTCTGCAGGACAAGCTGGGCTACGTCCTCCAGTGTAGAAGCAGATTGCATGGTCGCAACACTACATGCAATCTCATCCAGATGATACGCCTTGGATAACTTTTGTGTCGCCTGTTCCCGCATCCGATGTTTTCGTTCTTTACTCAATTTCGCATTCCCGCCCCCTCCTCCAATCCCCAGACCCAGCGCCGTTCCCCCATTACCTAATAAGCCATTTCCAGCATTAAGAGAATTTGTGAGGGAAGATGATGTTACACCACTGGCGGCGCGCACTGCGAGATTCGTAGCATCGTCAACGAGCTGGCGGATTTTAAAGATATCGAAGAAGACCGCGGGGTCAATCGGTCGGGGTCGAGGGAGAGCATAATTATTATTTGCGAGAGCTTCTAGAACCTCCGGGGGCAATTGTAGCCATGGTCCATGGAAGGAGGAGATATAACGCCAGTGTCTGCGGAGAATATGTTAGTCGCATGTTTTGGATACAAACGGGACGCGCATTGAAGCAAATCCCAAAAAATAACGATGCACAAATCCGGCTCATAACTTCAGGCATAGCATCTGCGAAACCAGCTATGACATCTGCGCATAATGTGCAATATGATTTTGGTATTTGAAACGTTTGACATACTTGTTGCGACAAATAATAAGTGCAGATGTTGAGGGTTGTTGGGCGGACTTTGTATCTTTTGATTTTGGTGTTGATGTAGTTGATGTACCAGTAGTTGATGCTGATGATGGCGCAGAACCCGCAGGAATTTGGGTTTCTGGAGAATCGCCATTGCTTTGGCTCTTATTCTTCTTCTTGGCCATAATTAAGATATATCTTCAATTATATTTGAAATGGATAATTCATGGTAATACCTCTCGAGACAAAATTGGGTTGATAGCACAAGCAATTCCAACCGAGATTTTTGCACGCTACGAAGAATGTAATATGTCCATCGTTCAGACGATAGTTCTTGCCATTGAAGGAAGATTCACTATGAGAGCACGGCAATGGCTTTATAATCATCTTTCATTATTTCGGACAAGTAATTACGACTATATAAAACATCAACTCGTAACTTCTACTGCATGCTCGCTACTGATCCTCTGAAGCTGACTAGCGCTAGGGATATACCAGAAGATTCAACGCGAGGTAAACGCCAATGCCACCACGCAACGCTATGCTTCCACCTGCTCAATGCATTAAAACTGTCGATATTAAACGTGACAATATGATAATGAAGTATTTCTAGCTTGGCTAGTTTTTCAGGAACTAAGAGCAAGACATGCATCCACTGCCAGACCAACCCTAAATATATAATTAGTATGAAATATCTGGGGTTTGCCTCCCTTGAGGATTTGATTCTTACCTTCCCTCTTTCTGAGTAACTACATCACTAATGATTTCCCTGTCCAAATCTGGAAACATCCCGGCAAGAGTCTCTACGACATTTTCGTGCTCTGCACGTTGAAGGCGATGTGCCTCTGCCGCCTCGGCACTTGCTTGCCTTGCAGCGGCATCTTCTGCCGTCATCCTGTTCCTGGCATTCGATTCACGTGAACTAGATATTCGCTGTGGAGGTTGAAACCCTTCCAGACTTACTCGTGGAGATGGAGATATTCTTGGTGTACTCCCAGGATTAGGAGTCCTCGCGGGTCCACTGTAAGGGTCGTCTGAGAACATTCTACCTATGGAGGAAAGTGGGTTCTGGATAGTCCGAAGTAGACCACTCATAGCAGCTTTCTCGTCTACACCATCTCCAGCTTCATACTCGTTTGACGATGTTGACTTCCTGGGTGCCGATGATTCACCTTCCATGGAATGTCGTGAGTTTACTTCAGGACGGCTAGGAGCAGATTTTTCGGAAAGCTGTGTTGGTGGACTGTTTTGAAGAGGGCTTAAAGCAACTTCTGCTTGATGCTTTTCGGCAATAGCAGATACTGCCGCTTCAACATTCCGTTCAAAATCTTCATCACTTATCGTAAGAGTTGTTCTGTCCAGGTTCTCGATGAATTGAACTGCACCCATCTTCAAACTATTAACGGTTTAATGCGCAGAACTAGACTGAAGTGACATACCAGTGACGAAAGATAATATCCTGCCTCCCCTCCTAGCTTTTCTTGGTTTCTAAACCTAAGAATATATTGAACATTAGATACAAGATGCTCGGGGTTCGCTTGAAGCACAACATAAATCAAGAGAGGCATAAATGAATCTGCTGACGAATCGGTCTTCGAGTGCTTGAGTAGTCCTGTTTAAAATTAGTAGAGCCATTAATTGAAAAGGGCAGTTGGAGTGAGGTACCAAAAATTACTTTGCAGCAGTTGAGGACACATATTATTTTGTCTCGTGGAGCTCTGTAGGTTTTAATCTTCAAAATTTCTGTATCATGATTAGCACCCATATTCATACTTACACGACATGGCTCCTGATCTTACCTTGTTGTGCCAAGATGAGAAAACGTTTCCCACTGTCTCCAACTGGTGGTATATCTAAATGCTCCTCTTTCACCCAACCATAGATGCTAACTTTTTGAGCAAGGATGTCATCTCTCTCAACGTCTTCTTGATGTTGCCCTCTTCGACCGGGGCCCATAGGTCGATCAGCGCCCCGCCTTCTTGGCTTAGCGCCTGGAATGGGCTGGGGTGGAGGAATCGCTGGAGAAAATGTTTGTGTATACAGCCTATTCATAACTAGTTTCTCCATACCTTCACGCGCATTATCAAACTCTGCATCCGAAACTTCACGCCATACCTCGCATTGGGCCATCTTGTTGGTGATAAAAGCCAAGAAATCGCCTATTATTTTAACTTGTTCGTGTACCATCCACTGTTTCTTAGCAAACTCCTGCAGGAACGATCGTAAGAATTTTGCTACGGGATCCGCTGTCCTATGTCTCAGCTGTTCCAAGAATCGATGAAAGTCAAAAGGAAGGTCCGGTTCAGGCTCTGGTTCAGGAGGTGGGGGCCGGTGCAAAGGAGGGGGGGATAATGGAGTATCTGCAGAGGAGTAGCGATCTTCCTGCATTCTACCAAAGCTACGTATAGAATCTGGTTTAGGTGGGACAGCTGGACCAATGTCAGAATCGTTCCTCGTTCGGTGGCCTGGTGAAGGAGCAGATGATAGTTGTAAATCACCAATGCTCTGGCTTAGAGCAGCTGCATTTAAAGGTTCCAGACTCGATTTGCGAGGTGGGTGTTGTACTGGACTGCCAAGAAGCGGGCCAGCAAACTCAAGACGAGGAGACATAACTTCCTCATGCCCTGGGCCCTGCCCATCTTCGCCGAACTGATCCATTATGCTTTGTATTTCTGATCTAGAATCTCCTTCTCGTTCGTCCTCACTCGCAGAGGTTTTTTCGTCAAACCCTGCATCAGATCTCGTAGGTGATCTATCCAGCCTCTCCACGTGTAGATGATGTGTTCCTGCAGTTGACGCAGTTCGTGAAGGGGGCTGAGAGGTGCCAGGTGTCTTCGGGGTAGGATCCAAATACATTTGATCAACTGGTGATATATTCTGCGTAGAAATATTCGGGGGCCGGGTTGAAATTGGTTTCAAGGTCGCAGTAGAGGATTCCATGTCTTGGGGTATAGATTGCTCATTCGTCGCGGTTCTGACCTCTTCCGTAGTTTTTTCTGCTGTATTTTTACCCTTTCCCTTATCTTTCAGTGAATCCAAAGTATTATCCACTGCTGTATGAGAATTGTCTGCCGCTGGCTCGCTTCCGTCTGCCAACAGTCTCTCTCTTCCAGCATCCTGGTCCTTCATGTCCTTACTGATTGGCGAGGCTGGCTCAACTTCTTGAGTGCCGGGCTCATCTTTCGAGCTCACCACCGATGGAGACCCTTGTGATAGGCCATTTGGGGTTTTAATAACTTCTGCCGACTGTCTAGGAGAAGACATACATCCGCGAGCACCTCTGATCGGCGTTTGTGTAACTGCAGGATTGGCGGGGTATTCGAGCTACCGGGTATTTATTAAGCTTCGAATAGAGGTATCATAGGGCGGGGACTGTATCTGTAGAAGGATATTGAAAACCAGGCATCAAAACTGTTATTTCCCTTTTTATTGGACAAGTAGTCGATGGTTTTTGATGCTATGTTTTCTCACCTTCGACAGTGAAGTAATCTGGTTGTTTCGCTAAATGACGATCCTCGATGCAGCACATGAGGTTGGACTTAAATTTTAAAAATCTGTTTGCTCCTCGGCAACTTTACTTACAATACAAAACTGTATAACAACACCACAACCTTAACATAATCTACAACTACCCACAAAGTAAATGGATTTCACGACCTAAGAACTTAGAAATCTAATCGATTCGCAAATCAGTAATGTGTGGTATTTACGCGTCAATATCCACGCGAGGATTGCAAAGTCCGAGTCATGCTCTGAAACACTTTCTTTGCAACAGAGGTCCTGATCACATAGGTTCGACACAAACAAATTTCACTTCCAGTGATGGAACAACATACTTTTTGTCATTTGTATCAACAGTCTTGGCTTTGAGGGGAGATCACATCACCCCACAGCCATTTGATGGTTCAACTGTTGTTGACGCGTCTGCCTCTAATTGCGGCTCAATCCTCTGCTGGAATGGTGAGGCATGGAAGGTTGGTGGCGAGCTTGTTAATGGTAATGATGGCCAAGTCATATATGTCATGCTCGTAAATGCTATTTCATTAGCTAGCTCGGCCTCAGATGCGACACTTGCTGTGGTTAAGATCTTACGAAGCATTTCTGGGCCATTTGCATTTGTCTTCTGGGATAATATTCATGGTGCTATATACTGTGGTCGAGATCGCCTTGGGCGCAGATCTCTTCTTTACAATGTTGATAACAAGTCCGAAGATTTGGGAGAATCTGAATATATAGAGTTTGCTAGTACCTCAGATCCCGCCAAAGGCAATTGGAAAGAAATAGAAGCAGATGGCATCTACAAATTTTCCTGTAGTGATAAGAGTATCTTTTCTTTTTCAATCCCGGGTTCACAGAATCTCCCTCTCTCAGCATCACCATTGTCATATCAAAGATATGAATGGGAGGATTCCGAGGCCGAATCATCGGTGGGTATTCCTCCTGAACTTCCTATATGTTGTCACATTGGCTGTAATTCTGTTTGAATAAAGTTGATACTAACTCAAGAATCGCAGGCTCCTTCACTTGGCAAGTTTAACAGAACTGTCGAAGACGAAAGTCATATCCTCAGCCTTGATTCCCCATCAGTGATGACATTACGGCATCATCTATGTGAGTCTCTGAAACCCAGGGTTTTGACAATTCCTACTCCTCCAAGTATAGGTCACTCTCACAATGTCAGGCTGGCGATTCTATTCTCTGGTGGACTTGATTGCACGGTCTTGGCAAGACTGGCACATGATTTGCTCCCACCAGACCAAGAGATTGATCTTCTCAATGTTGCCTTTGAGAACCCTCGTGTTATTAAAGCTGCACAGACCGGACCGCGACTGAAGAAAGGTGCACAACCTCCGCCTCCGGATTCAACCCAAACGTTGGGCAACAAAGTTTCCCCGTATGAGCTCTGTCCTGATAGAGAAACGGGGAGGAAAGCTCATCTAGAGCTTCAAACTGTTTGTCCTGGCCGAAAATGGCGATTTGTTGCAGTGAGTCGAAAATCCAATTTACGTCAACATCCGAGAGCTGAATTGAAGCAGATAAACATCCCATACACGGAGACAATGGAGCACAGAGCTAAAATAGTAGACTTGATCCATCCACATAATACCGAAATGGATCTATCAATAGCATTCGCCTTATACTTTGCGTCTCGCGGTGTCGGTCTAGCATCACCAAACATTTATACAGAAGAAATTCTATACACAACACCCGCACGTGTTCTTCTATCCGGACTGGGCGCAGATGAGTTGTTTGGTGGCTATACACGTCACGCAACAGCATTCAATCGAAATGGCTTTTCAGCCCTTCTAGACGAGCTAGAGTTAGATGTTAGCAGACTCGGCCAACGAAATCTCGGTCGAGATGATCGTGTAATTTCGCATTGGGGTCGAGAAGCTCGTTTCCCTTACTTGGATGAAGATTTGGTTAAATGGGCTGTGGAGTCTCCTATATGGGATAAATGCGGCTTTACATCTGAATCACGAGATCCCGAGTCGCCGGATATAGAACCGGGTAAGAAAGTGTTACGACTTCTAGCTTATGATTTGGGTATGAAGTCAGTTGCTACTGAGAAGAAACGTGCTGTGAGTGTCCCCTCCAATCTGATTTCTCTCGTCTAAATTATGACTTACATCACTTACCAGATACAATTTGGGGCTCGAACCGCCAAAATGGAAATTGGACGAACGAAAGGAACGACATTAATTTCATAAAATTCTCACATCTCATATTCGCACACCATTCCTTCCCACTCATACACATCTCATCATTAAACTTCCTTCCTTCCACATAACATAAAATACATTCCCACATCCGTTGCGCAATGATGAAAAACCAGATACTGCTGAATCGTTTGGTGTGCCAACGGGAGCTCATTCATATGTGATTTCTCCTCTCGTGTGTTTAAATCTTTGCATTTTTGTGTAGAGGTGGTAACCTGAGAGGAGAGTCATGGAATGCCGTTGGGGGTACATACTGGCGTTTATGAAGTTGTAAAGGCAAGCCTGAGCCAACATTCTTTTGGTTTTTGGGGGAAAGAGGGGGTATTTTAGGCGGTTAGAGTAGAGTGGAATTGGATTGGATTGATGAGATGAGATAGATGTATATGGAGATGGAGATGGATATAAAAATGGATATGAATTGATAAAATATGAGTTCGAAGTGCTCGGCTCATAGTTCCTTTAGTTAAAAGGAGAAGAAGTAAGGAGATACAGATACAGAGACTTGTACTCTAGATTTATAGATATATAAAGAGGCGTACAGACATCAATCAGCAAAAATACAAGCTAAACTTCCACCCTTCCCCCTCCCCAGAAAACAACAACAAGAATCGAAAAACAGAACCTTGATGATTTTCGAGAGACTCCATATCGCATTTGGTACTGTATGCCGCATTCAGGTTGATCTGTAAATCTGTAAAAACAAAATCAGCTTATAGAATGAGAATGAGAATGATGGTGTACCTGCTAATCATCAAATAGCATGTGATTTGGAATCTTTGGATCACTCAAGTTCGGATGTATTTTTCTTAGATTAATGGAAATTCAAAGAAAGAAGAGAGGAAGAGAGGAAGAGAGGAAGAGAGAGAGAGAGAGAGGAAGAGAAAGAGATATTGCAGGATAAGGTTGTATATATATAGGTAGCTGATTTCTGAGCTGATACTGATTGATATACAGTACAGTAGTACTCTGTATTCATATATATTTTATACTACTTAGTATATATAGCATGTAGTCTAATATTGTGGTGTGACGAAATGAAACTCTACAGTAAATACAAAAGCTCGTAATTAAGCAACGAGTTTGGATACTGTAATATGATAGAGTACAGTAAAACAATAACTTGACTTGCTTTGCTTATTTTGCTGATGGGTGTACGACAGAATAAACCTATACTCGAGTAAATTCCCAAATTTTTGGCAGCTGGCTCTTCAAAGTCCTTCAAAGTCTCCTTACCAATACATAAATCCATGAATCCATAAATACTACCTACCTACTTGAGTAAATAGGTAGAAGTAGATAACATGGGATTGAAAACCCTCCATCGATTATTACTCAAGGATCAATCGTCAAAACCCATATGCATATCAAAATTCAATAATCATGACTCGATTTTTTCTGTCACAGATATAACAAAACTCATACGAGTATATAAAATCTCAATCCCCTCCCTTATCTCGGCCCAATTTCCCAATCTTTCCAAATTTTAACAATTTTGTAATCTCCCCAGGCTGAAAACTAACTGTGTAGTTACTTAATGCTTAATGTGGCTCGGTCAAACGATAGAATTCCAAACGTGGGAGGACGGACAGTCCCGCTGTATTTATATGGTCTAATTCTAGTTCTGGCTTTAGTTCTACTGTATGTAGTTCAAGTAGTTCAAGTAGGCGGAATCGCTTATAAGTATATTTAAGTAGAAGTCTGGAAGAGAGAGATATACTGTGAGTGGAGTGGAATGGAAATGATTTGTTTTGAAAGTATTAGAATATATACTTTTTGAGTATATATAATAATAAGTTCTCTCCCTCCTATTCAGCTTCGTGATCGATGATTCATCTGTTGTGGGGATTTTGAGATTTTGGAGTCATTTTACAGTAGATGTGTATTTCGTATAGATGAAGTATAGATGGAGTATATATTTAATGATACTATATGATTCGGGCCAATACTCAAGTACACCGAATGGAATACTCATAGATGATATAATATGACACGCCAAGGTAGCAGAGGTATTCTTATAGTATAAGTATACTTTCCAGCTACTGAGTAGTTTAACTATCTAGCTATTCATTTGAAAGATTATTTTCAAGTATTTAATATCCTTCAAAAGCATCATTCATAGAGTACTATTACTGTATATCATACCATCAAGCTAGACTATACCTATCTCATTCACATACTGGTTGGTATATTGTATTAACCTTAGTATATGTAGCAACTCTCCAGCGCCTCACATAGATAATCAACCGTTCATGCCATCGCACCGTTCGTTATTAACATGTACTCGAGTACAAGCGCAACGCAATGCAATGCAATGCAATGCAGTGTTTACTGTATATCCAATCCCAATCCAAAACTCAAATCACGAATTTCCACATATGTATTGCAGAGAAGTTCTGGAAGGCAAGGCAAGGCAAGGTAAGGTAAAGAAAGGTAAGGCAAAGAAAGGTAGAAGTAGACAAGCTTGTGCGGAGAAGAAGTTCATCATCCCCGTATGCAACTCGTACTACCCGAGTATATGATATTGTCTGTGCTGTAATTATTGATTAGTCTCTTGGACGGTTGGATCATCGAATGGATAATGGATTATAGAATGGGATAGGGATAGATCCACTGATAAAGCTACTGACTACTTAGTTGAAGTGAGTATTGAAGCCATTGATTTTTTGATAGAGGCTCCGTATTTTTTGATGTCAATTATTCATTCAGTCCTCAGTAAATTATATTGGATTTACGGTACAGTATCTATCTGCTTGGTGCTGTATAGATATAGATAGATATTGGCTGGACCAAACTGATTGAATCTACGCAATATGAGAATTATGCATTTTCATCTCGTAGTACAGTGCGGTATCTACTATATATTGCTCTCCATGAATTGCTTAGTTAATTGTTTTATAACAGAGTAGAGTAGAGGCTGTGAAATTGAGATGTTGACTTATACACTCACTGTATAACATATTAAGGTTACTTGTATATTTTCCTAAAGAACTCGACTCGGTCCCTCGGAAGAAGCAGTGAGTGAGAGTGAGCCTCGCTTCTACTGTATCTGCCGTGCAACAGGGCTGTGAGGAACAGAAACAGTAAGACGTTGTACTCCCTACAGACTACTCGAGTATTACAGAGAGTGTAGAGCTATAGGTAGATAGGTACTCGGGGGTTTGTCGTATTTTAAGATTATATGGATATTAGTTGTAGTTGTAGTTGTAGTTATACGAAATACCTACTAGGTATACAAAAGATTCAGATATTCAAATATTCATACAGAGTAGGTAGGTAAAGTTGAATATACTCAGTAATGAATGGATAGTATCTGATTTGCTGATCTGACTTTGATCTACATTACCTATCATATCATCTATAGTACTTTCTTTCATATCCTCTCGATGCTCTCATGAAATCGCCCAAAACCCCTTCCCCATTCATCCACAAAAAAAGCATATGAGAACATCTGAAAATCATTAATACTTAGATTAAAGATCTTGGCAACATCTTCTTCAAGGCTGATAGTTCCCATTAGTATGATTTGCTCCCGATTATCTTGGCAGCGGGCAAAAAAGCCACCACAAATGGCACAAAGACTAAAAGACATTTCTAAACCCCATTTTCACGTGGGGGAATACTAAAGATTGAACCAATGAGAGTAGATACCAACCGTCGGATCTTCTTATCTAAAGCTAACTCGATAAGGAAACTACCTTAATCCCTGATAGGGATCTAATTGGTTATGACAGGGGTCATTGGACCCCTTGCCTATCTCTATCTTTTTGGATTTTGGATTTTGGATTTTGGATTGGTTTTTTAAAATTCTCTTGTACTCCTCATGATAGACAAGCTGAAAATGGAGCGGATGGCTACACAAGGAGGGATTGGGCCAAGATATCTCATTTCTTTCTTCTCTTTTCTTGGCCTTAGAAGTGAATTTGAGAATGAGAAAGTTGGGAAGAGATAACTAACTGACTTGGCTTAGGAAAGGGAAAGGGAAAGGGAAAGGGAAACAAAGTAAAAGAAGAGATAGAGAGAGAGAGATGTGAGAAGAAGAGAAGAGAAGATAGGAAGGAACATTAACAAAATACAAATCACTTCATACCGGGAATTTCTCATCGGGAATTCATCCATATATAGGAATTTACAATCCAGATAGAGAGATGTACCGATATCTTTTTATAATGTTTGACCTTGCTTAGAAAATAGTTGGAATAAAGCTTCGGATAGATACCTCAAACGAACCGATCAAGCATCAAAGACGAATCAGATCTCAATACAAAGCTAATACTTTCGTTTAATACTTATCTCTGGACTTGTCAATGGGCTGATATCGATCCTTTATTTGGTTGAATAACCGTTCCTTGTCATGATGCACCATTCACATCCATATCTCTAATGGAACTGGGTAAGGTGGTAAGATGGCAGGTAGGTAAGTACTTCGTAAGCATGGCAAGGCATACCTAGGTAGGTAAGTTATCTGAGTTGGATACATAAAACTAATTCACTTCCCCCCTCCTCCTCTACCAATCTTTTTTTTTGGTTCTTGTACCATCTAGAAGTGTCAAAAAGTGACTTGAGTTTATTAATGATTAAACCACTTTCACTCCTCACTCCTTTTTGATCTCAGAATATCTTTAGACTTTATTACTCTTTTCCAAAACATTTGTATTAGAGCTGGATAACATATTCGCCATCAAGGTTTCTACAAACCTCATCTTCTCACTTTTGCAATCAACTTATCTATTCACCTTAATTCTTCACATAATTAATTTCTATCCGACCTTGCCCGTTATCTCTATCCGATCCTCAATTTTAACTCAATCCAGTCAACTTAGCCATTCGGTACTCTTTCCGACTTCGGCCGTCTTTGTATATACTTTCTAGTATCTATACAATATTCATATTCCTTTTCTTCTTTTACAACTTCTTCCACCTCGACAACCTTCGATCTGTGAGCTTCTTTGCTGGTGACTGCGACGACAATTCCTTTAATTCTTTAACGACCTATCGGTTTGGGTTTCAAAGATATCATACCTTACTTGCTCGAATAGAGTTTACTATTGTGACTGAGGTCAGAGAAGATATTCAAAATGTCTTTAATTGTCGATGGCGTCGATCTTGATGCACTCAATTATACCATTCATGTTCCCTATAACAGTACCAATGCAGCTGGAGGTGATTCCTTGACTCAAGATCTCAACATCTTTTACGATGTAAGTATTACAAGTTTAACACAAAGTCCCTCAAAGTAAACCTCAAAACTAATTCGGTGCAACAGGCTGGTGACATTGCCTGGATGATCACTTCGACTGCTTTGGTCTTGCTTATGATTCCTGGTGTCGGGTATGTACATTAAAAAACGTGGACATCTGTACTACAGAGACTAATCTTGCAATCTTCACAGTTTCTTCTACTCTGGTCTTGCTCGTCGAAAGTCGGCCTTGTCTTTGATCTGGCTCTCTATCATGGCTACTGCAGTGGTTTCTTTCCAATGGTTTTTCTGGGGCTACTCGCTTTCCTTCTCTCACACGGCGGGCAAATATATCGGGGATTTGGAAAATAGTGAGTACAACTTCTTCTGGAACATGGCACCACAGTAAATACTAACCACTTGATTTTCATAGTTGGCTTCCGAAATGTCCTTGCAGCACCATCCGTTGGTTCCGCCAAGATTCCCGATCTTATGTTCGCCGTCTACCAGGGCATGTTCGCCGCCATCACTGTAGCTCTTGCAGTTGGTGCCGTCGCTGAACGTGGTCGCATGCTTCCCACCATTGTTTTCATGTTCGTCTGGTCCACCATCATCTATGATCCCATTGCGTGCTGGACCTGGAATTCTTCCGGATGGGTTTTCAAGATGGGTGGTCTCGACTTTGCGGGTGGAACCCCCGTGCATATTTCTTCGGGTTGTGCTGCGCTCGCATACAGTATCATGTTGGGCAAACGTCGTGGACATGGTACTCACGAATTGAATTACCGCCCACATAATGTTACACACATTGTTATTGGAACTGTTTTCCTATGGGTTGGATGGTTTGGTTTCAATGCTGGGTATGTTCCATCTAATTTTCCTCTTTCGCTCGACTCAACTTTTGTGTGGTGAAATATGTAACGATACTTAATGTTTCATTGCACATCAGTCCAAGTCAATTATCTTTATGATAAAACAATACTAATTGTGGTAATTTTTTAGTTCCGCTCTTGCAGCTAATATGCGTGCTATTATGGCCGCAGTCGTCACCAACTTGGCCGCCTGTGTTGGAGGTATCACATGGTGTGTCCTCGATTATCGTCTTGAGCGCAAATGGTCCACTGTTGGTTTCTGCTCTGGTGTCATTGCCGGTCTCGTTGCCATTACTCCCGGATCTGGTTTCGTTCCCGCTTGGGCTGCCATCATCTATGGTGTTGTTGGAGCCGCCGGTGCCAATTATGCCACCAAGCTCAAGTTCGTCCTCGGTATCGATGATGCTCTCGATATCTTTGCCGAACACGCCGTCGGTGGATTCATCGGAAACATTCTCACTGCTTTCTTCGCCGCTGATTACATAGCTCATCTCGATGGCTTCACCGAGATTCCAGGTGGATGGCTCAACCGCAATTGGATTCAACTCGGATACCAACTTGCTGATTCCATCTCGGGTGGTGTTTACTCTTTCTGTGGTACATGCATCATCCTCTTCATCATGAATCTCATCCCAGGTCTCTCTCTACGCGCCACGGAAGAAGCTGAAATCCTCGGTATCGACGATGCGGAGATCGGCGAGTTCGCTTATGATTATGTTGAGCTTACTCGTGAGGTCTTAAACGATATGTCGGAGACGGGAAGCAAATACTCCGGTCGCGATCATGCCGCAACTCCTTCTCCACAACATGATAAAGAAGCCAGACATTCTGCTCAAAATATCGAAGCTTAGGATTTCCCTTGGATACTTTTATCTCTGGTATTTCTTGCCTTTTGTCTTTGGTCTTTTAGACGCACAGCGATTTGACTTCTCTTCGCATAGACTTGGTCAGATGATCTTAATCCATTCTCAATCCATATTTCATTTCATTTCCTTTCTGTTTACCTTACCTTCCTTACCTTATCAACCTACCTACTTCTTCAGAATATTCACCATAAGAATCCGATTTTCAGAATTCCAAATTCCATATTCAAAATAAATGTCATTTCATTCATTCATTCATCCAAGCAAGCAAGCTAGCTAGCTAGCTACTCATTCACACAACATACCATACCATGACACACACACATTTCTTTCTTTCTTTCCCTGCAAGGTTTTTCCATGTATGAAAATGATTTCTATCTGTACAGTGTCAATCATCCATGCAATGGATAGATGGATAGATAGATGGATGGATGGTGCGTTTTGCTTGCTTTTGTTTGTATGTATATGTGTATGGAATGGAAAGGACTTAAACGGGAAGCAAAGGAAAGGAAGGAACTGAAAGGAGAGGAGAGGATAGGAATGAAATGAATGGAAAGAGTTATTACAAATAAGTGAATAAATAAATAAATGGATGGGTGAATGAATGAATAAATACTTAAAAGTAGATGTTGAAAATCTATTCAACTATTTACTTTTCTTACTCTACTCTTTCTTACTTAACTAATGAATTTTGTAATAAACTTTTGATAAACTTTTGATAAATGAACGAATGAATGAATCACTACTCGAGTAGTAGTACTATATAATTAATTACTGAAATTGTCAAGTAACTACTCAGACTACCTACTCGTATATATATATATATATATCTCTCTCTCTCTCTCTCGCTCGCTCGCTTCTCTATAACTCTACGAGTACGAGTACGAGTGTGAGTGTGACTGTGAGTGTGAGTGTGAGTGTGAGTACTAGGATACAAGTATTATAATTAGTATCTACTATCTACTCGAGTATATAATTAATTATCACTTACTCTCATTCTCATTCTCACTCCTACACCTACACCCATCTCTTACACTATATATATCATATATACCACCGTATACATCCCCTCCCCTTCTCTTCTCTTTCCCCCTTCTGCTCTATAGCAAATTAACAAAACCCCTCAGTAGTCAACAATAAGTTTAACCCTTCACCTTTCCTCTCAAAACTAAAACCAGAACCAAAACTAGAACCATAAGCAAAACGAAAACCAAAACAAAAGCATTTGATCGAGATCTGGAATAGAATTTGAACTTCTAGGGAATTTTAGTACGAGTAATATAATGGGTTTTGAATGTTTATGTTTATATTTAATCTTACCGGTATTACATCATCAATCCACAAGCCCTCTCCTCTCCTCCCCCTCCTCACCCCTCTCCCTCTCCCCGCACCTCTCCTCTCACCCCTCTCCCTCTCTCCTCCTCCTCCCCCTTCAAATTTCAAATTTCAACCCCTTCAAATTCCAACCCCCTCTCAAACTCCTTATCCAATTCCCTCAAATCCACATCTCTCCCCTCGGGTAAAAACCAATAAACCGCCACCCCCAAAACCCCCACACCCCCCGCTACAAAAAACGTACTGCTCTTGCCTGCTACCAATTGTATTGGAGTGAAGACCTGTGTTCCGATTGCTGCGCCTGCTTTTCTGGGGGGTTGGGGGTGGGGAGTTAGTTGGTTTTTGTGTGGGATGGGGTGGGAAGGTGGGGAGGGGAGGGATAAAGAGAGGGGAAAAGGGATATGGAGAGGGGAACGGAGATGAGAGGAGAGGGGGGGAAGAGAGGGAAGGGGAGCGGAGGGGAGGAAAGTTTGTTATGAAAAATGGGAGAGGGGAGAGGAGAGGAGAACGGTTGCGGGTGAAATGAATGATGTGTGATGTGAATTTCGAATTAGACATAATGCAAAGTAATGTAATGTAATGCAGATAATCCTGTTGAAAACGAAATACTTGTTTCGAGTTGGGTATCGGAGTGAGGTGTGTGCAAAGCAAAGTACAAAAGTACGAAAAGAATATAATCAAAACCCAAATCAAAAACAAATCAAAAAACCAAATCAACATACCCAAACCCTGCGCTAACTCCATACCCCAACCCCCTAATCGCCGTCGGAAAGCTCTCCGCACTAATCAACCCAATCGTCGCACCCGGCCCCATATGACCCAAACAGGCAAAAAGTCCATACAGCACCACAAACGCCGGGAGATTTTTTGGCGTCGTCAGACTATCATAACAGCCTCCTATAATAAAGCCCAAGATGACGTAACCCGAGAAGCCCAGAATGCCCGTCCACTTGCGGCCGATGCGATTCACAAGCCACATACCCAACAGCACGCCTGGAATGGGGAAGATGGCCAGGATAAATTGCCACATCGCTACTGTGCGGACATTTTTACCGGGGACCAATCCGTTGATGATTGCGGCGCTCATGATGCTATTAGGGAAATTAACAAAGTCGTAGAGGAAAAAAGCGGTGCTGGTGCCGAGACAGCGGAGCCCGTATTTGCGGATGACGAAGCGCCAGGGGATGGGACGGGTTTTGAGATTGGAGTTGCGGAAGAGGGAGCCGTCGGTCATGCGGAGGCGGAAGAGCATGATGAAGAGGGGGAGGATGGTGCTTATGCTGTAGATGGCGTGGAAGGCGATGGTGAGGTTGTTGTTTGAGGCGAGGAGAGAGAGGAGATAAACGAGAGTGCAGGTGGGGGAGCCGGTGGTGGCCATTAGGGTCGAGATGAATACTTGGATGGGTCCTCGGTGGGCATCGAAGTGGTCGGCTGATCCTTCGAGTGCCGCGGCGGCGGAGGTGGGATATTCGCCGCCGACGCCTACACCGGCGATGCCGCGAGCGATGGTTAGGAACCAGAGCATGTGGGAGGATGGTTGGACTTGGAAAGCGAGGGTGGAGAGGAGAGATCCAATGATCACGAGTGTGGATGTAAAGAGCATACCACCTTTACGGGAGAATTTATCGGAGGTGTAGCCGAGGATGAGGATACCTATGACGGAACCGACGAGAAGTGCGTTGGAAATTCGGGTTTGGATAGTAGAAGTGTAGATTTTGGTGCCTAGCAAATGATTGAATACTACATTTGTACTTGATGCCTAGTTTTGTTAGATATGTAGTTTCACTTCATCATGCATGTTGAAGAAGGGAAGACTCACTAAACCTTGCTGGTACCCATCTGAATAGTTCGCCATTGCCTATGTGTTTACCATCAATACTATTCCCGAATACTACTGTACTCCCCAACTTCAGAACTTACAGATCCCATAATTGTCCATATGGACCCAGCTCTAGAGTTTGTAGACTCAGCATCTGATTCCATATCTCTCACCTCTTCAGCTGAAGTATCCTTCACATCAGTTTCATCACCCACTGGGGCATTGTGCCCGATAACATCTTGTGTTCCAGCCATTATCTGATATGATCCTGCGATTGATCGAAACTTCTTGCAATCTTATTCGAAATCCGACAAATCCTCGTACTTTATCAATCAATTACAGTACTCGAAACTCTACTTGGAGTCCTCCTTCGTTCTTTCCTTCCCTTTTCTTCCCTTTCTTATCCTTCTCTTCCCATCAAAAAGTAAAACAACAAACAAACAAACAAAAAATCTTCTCTTCACCCAGCAAAAACATTATCCTCATGGACCCCTTCCCCTCCCCTCCTTCTCCTCTCCTCTCCTCTCCAAAGATTTCCCCTCCTTAGCCCTCTCCCTAGCCTCATCCATATCTCCGTAGTACCTACTGGAGTATAAATTAAAATCCCCACCCACACACATCCATTATCCACAAGTCTCCACATCCACAATCTATTCAGATCCATCGAATCCACCCATATCAAAAACCTTTTCCATCTCGACCAACAACTCCGAAATTTCCACTACAAGTATGATTCCTCACTCACTGCTCAGCCTTGCAACAAAGTAAATTCTTGGTTCGCTGCCTCTTACCAGAGTCTATCTCTCATAATTGACCTACTGCCCCTGCTGTCCCTGCTGTCCCTGCATGTCAAAACTCGTTCATCACGTTGCCGAGGTGGGGGTATTTGAGTGGAGGCACCGAGTGATTGTCCGAAGAATGGGTTTATGTATTTCCGCTTTGCACCAAATTTGTCAATGAAGTGACATCTAGACGTGTGAAAATGTAAATATAAATATAAATTCAAGAATTATATCGAGTTATTTTATTGTGTTGCGACGGTACACTGTACTGTACTGTATCTAAGTAGAGTAATACCGGCGACATTAATCTCCTTTCTTTCTTTCTTTATTATTCTTTCTGGCTATTACTACAACAACTACACAACACTTCGCTACCACTACGACTTCTTTCTAATTTTCCATCCATCCATCCATCCATCAAAATATGCATGTCCCATCCATGCTTCTCAGTACGGTATTCGACTTCATCCTCCACTGATCTCGTATCTCCTTCCATATCCATTTTTCCTTTCTTAAGACCCATCCATATCGATTTACCCTTTCATTCCATGCTGCATGTATTATACACCCACCATCCATTCCCCCTATCAGTCTTCAACTTCTTCAACATCTTCTTCAGATCTCCCTCCAACATTCAGCGCGACACTACATACATCATTCCGCACAACCAAATAGACGTGGGATGTAGACCCAGCTTTCCTCATAAACATAAATATGCTGCGGAAAACACCAACTCCCGACTCAGTCGCCAATGAAAAAGTCCTGTGTGTATGTATATCCCTCATATACATGCAATGTCATTTCAATCCATTGTGCCTAACCCAATGCCCCCAAAATACGCTTCATGTACTGCGCTTTTCCCAAAATGACCAGAAGAATAATGTTGACAAACGCAATTACAAAGGAAAGGTGTTCTCGTTCGGAAAGCAGAAGAGAATTATTGTGATTGTCGAGAGAAATGGTCGAAAAATATTGAGGACATTTGATAGATACCTCAATTGATAAAACTTCCTCTAGCGCTAGATTGAGAACTTCCACTATCGCTTGGGGTTTGTGGCTCGATGGAAACCTGGTTCTTAATCGCTACGATCCATTCATGTTGCAAGAGCTCTGGCGCCGAAGCACGTTTTTTCGGGTCTCTGATGAAGCATTTCTTGATGAAATCAATACCCTGTGGACTAAGTTGATCTGGTGATGGCATTTGAGGAGGATTGCCTTGGGCAATGTTGTACATGATGGCCCATTCGTTATCGAGAGACGTCCATGGTCGACGACCTGTAGCCATTTCGAGTATGACACAGCCGAGTGACCATACATCGACTGAACCAGCTCTCCCTGGGTTCTCCCCTTTGATTACTTCGGGGGACATGTACATAGGGGTACCAGTCATAGATTTGTTTTTGTTGGTGAGGGTGGCGGTAGTCGCGGTGACGAGAGTTTTACCTTGGCGAGCAATAACCTTTGAGGCACCAAAGTCTACGTACTTTATCACACCGTTGAGATCGAGGAGAATATCTGGGATTATAATTAGATGAACGATCGTGACATGAACAAGGCAAGATGAAAACTTACTTTCTGGCTTGATATCGCGATGGACAATGCCGCTTTCGTGAAGATATGCAAGACCTTCAAGAAGTTGCAAAGCGTATACCATTATAACCTGCTCGTCCTCGATTCTTCCATGCTCCAATAGACCTGCGAGTGACCCACCAGAACAGTATTCCATGAAAATATAGACTTTGTCGCGGTGGACTTCAATTCCATGGTACGAGACAACGTTGGGATGATCGAGAACCTCCAAAACGTGCATCTCATCTGAAATTTGAGCAGCAATTGTGGGGATGAGATTGGGATCCTGTAGACGAATCTCTTTCACGGCCATAAGATGACCTGAGTCTAAATTGATTGCAGCGTATACTGATCCAAAGGTTCCGCCACCAACAAAGTTTCCTTGTTGCCAGCGCATATTGATGTTGGATGGAGAAGCAGAAAGATGTGTGAGAGATCGGTCTGCCTCGGTATTTTCTTCGAGAACTCTGCCAAGAGCTTGCCTTCCTGCCTCTTTAACCTTTCGTTCTTCATCAAGATCAGCTATTAGTTCGAGACGTTGATTAAGAACATAGGCAGCTGCTTCCTCATCGGCGGCCATTCCTCTAATATCCATCTTCCTAAATTGGCCATTCAGTATCTCCACCCGCTGCTTCTCTGCTTGAGCGGCTAAGTTTGATTTTGCACCCATGATGTCAAAGTGCGAAATTAATAGAGACATACATCCCGCGACTTTAGATCGAAGCCTTGAATACTCGTCTTCTCCGAGCGCTATTATGTGCTGACCTTGAGTCATGACCATTGCAAATTCAAGTGCAAGCACTGCCCATCTGAAGGTCTTACGATCCGTGGGAATGCAGTCATCGCAAACGAAGCTCACCCAATCCAAGGCGATCTTTGTGAGTTTGATGTTGTTCATTTGTTTCCGATTTCTATCCATATATGGCAGAGACCTCTGGCCAAACTCGGTTGCGAAGACGAAACAGGTTTGAATAAGTTCCTGACATTCCAAACCTTCCGTTTGTTTTCTAACAATTTCCACACTGTCCATGATCAAGTTCGAAAGCTTATACACGACTTTCTTAATGTCGGTCAATTTGATGTGAACTTTCTTGAGGTGAGACCTTTGTTCAACCACCATATCTAGATGTATGCCGATGGAATTCAAGAACGCCAAACGTGCATTTGATAATCTGGCTTGTGATCCGTCTGCAATGAGTCGAAGATGCCCTACTTTCAAGTCGATATTGATGTTGATTAAAGCCGAGTCGACTTGTCGCCCATCCCATCCTATTGGGACTTCGGGACGAAGGACTAATATGTAAGGATTGCTAGTATCTGCTTGCACTTCTTCTGAATGATAACATGTTCCTAGGATGGACTGGATATCTTGGGGTCGGTTATATAGAGATGGAGAGGCTATCAGAAAAATGCCATCGTGCTCGATGCTCGCAGTATAAACCAAGAAATGTCCAGTTTCGATGAGCCTCGAGTATAATTCTTGCAAGCCACTGTGTTTCATAGCGATGCTGAAATCCGTTGAATTTTCAAAGCGATCACTCAGAACCCGGGAAAATCGCTGCAACATACGCTGTCGCACACGAACGGAGTCTAGACTTTGCTTATAACGCTTCGTCATCTCCGCAGCTGTTTCTTTCGGCTTTCTCACCATTTCTTTTTCGAAGGTGGTATTCAAACGAAAGAAGGCCTTGTGGGTTAGAGAGCTGAATTGCTCTGCAACTTCAACATCACCCCCTTGCAGATGTCTTCCAATCTCATTAGAGAAGTCCCATTCCTGCTCAAGAACTTCTGCTTCTTTGAAAGTGTTTTTATTTCCACCTAATTTCCAATTGAGCATCTTGAAGTAAAACTTGAGTGCATCCAGGACCACTTGATCAAAAGACTCATCAATGCAAGGCGGTAGATCCCATCCAGGTTCAGGATTTGATATGGTTAGGTACTCTTGCTTGATCAGTATCGCAAGTTTTAGTAATATTCTAAATTGTGAGATCATTTGCTCAGCCATCATTGCGTTCTGCTGCGTGGAATCTCGCATCTTCTTTGCATACTGAAGTCGAACTTTAATAATCTCCTCGATGAGGCGGGAAGGAAAATTTATGAGAGTGAGTAATTCCTCGATATAAGGAGGTAGATGCCGTTTTGCGAAGCCTTCAGAATTTTCGATAAGTGTATTCTTTGCTTTCATGATGACCTCAGATACACCTAAAAGTATGCTTTTATCACCCTGCAGAGATTTCAGCCCGTCTTCCTTTAGTAATCTATCAATAAAGGATGTCTCGTCGGAGAGTCCATGTCCTGAAGGCGAGCGTTCTTTCACTTTGTTGAAGTCGAGTTCCGAATTCCCTACCCAGTTTTGTAGCACAGCAAGCTCAATATTGATGAGTTCGGTGGTATTGTGCCATGATATGACAGCATCGCAGGTGGCAGCGAATGGTGAGGACGCTGCCAATTTATTCGCCAGTTCTAAGCCAGTGCGAGATGGGTATAGACTTTCGCACTTCTCGATTTTCGCGACTATGTCCCGTACTTGATCGAGAGGTGATTTTCCCGCCTCACTTTCTCCTTGTACCTGAAATTTAATGATCTCCTCAAGAACGGTGTCAAGGTTGGCTCGGGTATCTTCTAATATTCGTCGCTGGGCTCCTAAACTTCTTCCGCATACTTTCGATCGAACCCCGAGCCAGATCTCGGTGCCAATGTTATCTGCTTTATTTTCTGAATTGCCAATAAGACGTTTCTTTTCCTGCCTGACCACGTCTCCCGTCAACACTGATGCCAACATCCCATGCCATTCCAGACGCTCTCTATTTGCGGGATCTTTTAAGTCTTCTTGACTAGGTTGTATGTCATCGTTGTTGTAGAAAAGGACAGTCTCCTGGTCGAAGGGGTCACCATCGAATTGCAATTCTGATGGCGATTCCTCCTCGGTATCTGATCCTGTTCCATATCCAAGACTTGGGGTATAAGGTTCAAAATATTCGAAAGGTGGATCGTTTTGCCGTAACCGCTGCACGTAAGCTCTTTCTTGCGCACGATATGCGCCGTTTGGATCCTGTCTATTAAATCTTGAAGTTGAAACGGATCGATTGCGGTCCGAAATTGACATGTACGGAGCTTGTGGAGGTCTCCGCGCAGGCGCGTATGTACTTGAAGGAGTTCGGGCTGGTGCTGTAGGCCTCTGGGGTCTGCTCGTCGCTCCATTCAGAGGAGTTTGAGGTGTATTATTGAACGTGACTTCGCGACCATATATTGCACCATTTGTTTCCGAATTGCTACCTCGACTGCGCATGGTCGAATTCATACTATTCATCTGGGGTCGAGGATCGATAGGAAGAAAGGTATCGGAGTGTGCATCGTGTACAGCATCAGTATTTATATGTTCGACAAAGTCTTGTGAATCTGCAGATGAGCCTGAACCTCCCGAATCGCTGGTGTGAACATGCGGGCGGTCCATGATATCGGAAGGGTTTGAAGTATCAAGTCCTTTGCCATCGTCCCCGTCTGTGAAGCGTACAGTGCGAGGTGAAATCTCCGAGGTCATGATCCAGAGTGAAACTGGTGGTTATCAAAAAAATCAGAGGTTGCCAAAAGTAATTTGCCCTTTGTTTAGGAAGTCATCCTGGTAGGTTGGTACCGATAATGCAGGGGGGGGGGGGTTATGAGAGTGAATGAATGATTTATTTGAGGTAATACGGTCTAGCTATAGAAATTTAGGTAAAACAGATGTGCTCGAAGTAGATGCTATGAATTTTCGGTCAAAATGAAGATATGAGAGAGAAGAGAACAGAGAGAAAGTTGAGGGAAAATACTAGTAAGTAGGTAGGTAGGTAGGTACGGTAATAGGTACGATTAAAAGATTCTTGGAAAGCTTTAAATGGAAAGACGGATGGATCAATTCATATGAGTATGAGTATGATGAGTATGAGTGTAACTATTGTTGGTAAGGTGTTATATCTGGGTAGGTGTTGGGTATCAAATATCAAATCCCGATTAAGGACAAAAAGTTCCGACTTCACCTAGTTTTCAGATATCAATATTAATCGTAAATAATCGGATTCGGGTTTGATTCATCTGTAAATACCGAATACCGAAGTGTGTGATTTGAGTTAATTATACTCGAGAGTATTAATCTGTTCTGATCTTCTTACTTTGTTTATTTTAAAAGTGTAGAAGCTAGCTTGAAAAGATTATTACTTGTTACTCTTCTCCATACAAGTTCCTTCTTCTCAAATCTCAAATCTCTTCTCTCTACTCGGCTATAGAAAAGATAAAAGATATGGATGATCTTTGGCTTGGTATAACCTCCATTACTCCAAACAAATTTCACAACCCCGCGACGTGTATCTTTTGCCACCCATGTTTACGACGATCATGTCCTTCACTTCCATTGATATACATTCTTGACGAGTTTCATAGTGAATCCCTGAAAGTTAAGCCACAACTTCAAAAAGTATATTATTATTAATAGATGATGGGTAGGGTATGGTTATCTCGAGGCTCGAGGATTTTGAGGTTTCCTGCTTGATATAGGATTTTGAGAACTTTTCCTCTATAATAAAGTCGCATAATACAACTAATACGGAATATATCATCTATCATCAAACGATTTTCGCCCAAATGATACAAGTCTCTGAGTAGGTACATAATTGAAACTTGAAAGGCTGACAATAGGCCGCTTTAATAAAAATCGGATGTCGGAGAAATAGTTCCGATGCTAAAATGTTTAATCCATGTAAGCTTACTAGGTACAACTTACACACTTTGTTACAGCCTCGTGGAGCGCGTTCTGATATGGCAAACATAAAAATATGATATCGCTATTGCAAATCAATATTTTATTGCCTGCATACATAAATGCTCACCAAGAACATAATTTCTAAACAGATTTTTGCATTGTATCAATTAGAGATCTCTGTATACATTACTTTCCTCATGATATAGTAAATATCAATACTCGGGTGCGATGTCAAGTCAAGATGCATCCCCCTTTTCCGACGCGTCGATTCGCCAGGCGCGTCGACAATCTGGTGTCTTGACTCCAAGCTCACAGTCAATTTGTCAAGATGATATAGGAAGTTTGGGAGGTAAGAAACGGAAGAGAGATGGCAATTCTTTAGAGGACTTGCTTAAGGATACTTTTGTTGTCAAGGTAGGCAGTATATTTGTCTATTCTCGCAAGCACTATATCTTATTTGGAAATAGCCATACCCGTCCAAAGTCAATGTCAGACCTCGAACTCTTCAACCTATAATATTATTACCTCGGTCACATCTACCGCTATCACATCTGGATATTGGATCTGCAACCAACCCATTGCGCCAATCGCGACTCTTCGAGACTCATGTTAAGATATTGGAATTGGAGGAACGCATGGGAAACCAACCAATGGTTCTTATAGCTAGATTGGATGACAATCGGACCTTATACGCAGTCGAGAGGGAATCACGGGGACTATACGTTGTTTTACAACTTGGTTCTTGGATCAACATACATCAATTGAAGGCTTCGGCTGTTGTAGCCCAGACCGAGCGCGCAGATGTGCCGGTCAAGGGACTACTTTTGGGTTCAAATGCTTTGGAAATTTCGACTGCGCCATTTATCATACCCGAAGGAAGCAAATACAATAAGAAAAAGAGACTCGCTATCGAAGCGATACAGTCTATGATCAAACGACCATCTACTCCACTATTACCAGAGTCTCAACCTCAATCAGTTGCGCCTGAATTAGCAGTCGTATCCGAAGCTCAAAATGACACTCAAACAACCGTTCCTCTGCCCGCCTTAGAGACGACAACACAAGCCACGGCTACTGAAATATTCGATAACATCAGAACTCAGTACATCGAATCACTATATCTTTCAAAAACCTCACTAGCCTATTTCGCGAAAGGTCCATTATCACGAGCCCGCGCGGCATTTCACCTCGATTTCGACGCAACTCTCGATATGAACGATCATATCGCATTCCTAGAAACCCTTGTACTGTCTAGTACCCTCCTTGATAAGAAGTATCGCGATGGTGTACCAGTCTGTGTCTCGGCAATTGATATTCACGATGATAGTGCCGACGACGCGATAGTCAAACCCAAGAGAAGGAAGGGCAATAAGAAGATGAAACCTGGTAAGAATGGGCTTTATCCAAACGAGGAATCACTCATTGGCAAATGGTGGATTGGCCATGATGAGGAGGTAGAGTCCGGGGCTCCAGGATCATCGAAAGACGAGATAGCGAAGAGTCGCATAGCCAATTTACGTATCCGAGAAACGCAACTTCAGATGATCGTGATTCTTGAGATTCTTGCCCTACAACCTCTAGTTTCGATAAATGAGAATTTGGAGGAAGGTTTACCTAGTCTACCTAGCAATGATATAATACAAAGCAAGGAAAGGACGCCCAAAACTAGGAAAAAGGACCATCTCACGATGCTCATTGATATTCATATTGATCGACTATGCATTTGGCAATCCATTGCAAGTGATGTTACCAAGGCTCCCGGTATAGGGTCCGGCCCAACACACGCCAATACTGCGAAGCATACTGATAATATCCTCAAGGATTTCTGCATAGAAGTTATTGGCCCTTTCTTCTCGGCACGTCTCCCTGATCGTTGTGATGCCATAAATCGCAAACTTGGAGGGCCGATTACCAAATCTGCTTCAAAACCTAGACCTGCAAGCTTTTCAAATACGCCTACTCGACCAGGTGCTGTCACCAAGCGGCCTGTTCTTGCAAAGCAAAGAAAAAGCCTGCAACGTGTGTTGACAGACGATAGAGAGAGACGTAGCATGTCAATAGGATCGAATAGAGCCATCTCCTTGATGAGGTCTGCTACCGATCCTACCATCCCCGGTTTTAAAAGAGAGGCCAGTGAGGCACCATCCTTGTCTAATATACCTCCCGCCGAGTTCAAGCTTCTTCATGCTAATAGGGGTGGTGTTTTGAACTCGAAAAGATTCTCACAAAGAGAGGTTGATATGAGTACACTTGCGCCAGACCCCAAATCCAAAGCAAAGAAACAAGCTGCCATCGACGCAGAGTTAAAGGACGCAATTTTGGCACTCAAGAAACCAAATCGTGAGTTAGCTGGTAAAGCATTGGCCGAGACTGCTGAACGAAGGTCCGCTTCGGCTGGACACCCTCGAAAGTCTAAAAAGCCTATCAGAAATCCTCTATTCCAAGGATTCCCATCGGTACAGATCAAAGCCACACCCAAGAGCAACCGTCAAAAAGATATGTTCGGTGAATCTCAATCAACTTTTAGTGGATGGAGAAATGTTGAAGAGATGGACTTGGGTTTCATTCCCCCATCGAGTGTATCCGCCATCCCACAATCGACAGTCCGTCCCTCATGCGACCAGGACCCTTTTCGAAGTTCCGTACAAGCGACTCCCAGTCGCAAATCCTTTTCTACTTCAACTAGACCTATGAGTAACTTTGCCAACCGTGATGCCGATTACGGTGCAATACCGCCTTCCTCGCCATTACAAATGCGTCGTTCCAGTGCACAATTGTTCAACAGAAATCCTAACTCCATGGCAAAAAGACCTTCTATCCCAGCTGTCCCACGAATTTTGGAAACGCCAATCAAAAGACCTTCAACCTCTACATCGTATACCCACATAGAAGAAACGCCACTAAAGGAAACATCATTAAAAGAAACCCCTCTGGCACCTTTGGCACCTTTAAGGAACCTATCAGATTGGAAATCATGCCACAGCCATCCTTCTGTCCCTTCTGGCCCTCCAAATCAAGATCAAGAGAATATCAGAGATGTGCCAGTAGCACTCGACAAAATGAAACCAACACAAGTCTACAAGAAAGAAGTCTCGTTTTATGAGGCGTTGGGGTGGAATGATGATGATATTGATGATTTGGCTTGATTGCTTTTGATAGGAGTACCGGCACTAGCATAAGGGATGGTTGCTTGCATTGCATAGGTTTTTAGCATAGCATAGCATTGGCGTAGGTATTGTATGAGCTATTTGATATCATTGGCGTGGCAATGTACATAGGTAAACTGAGTAGGTATATACATATACTTGTAGATACCTGCCGGTAGATAGGTGCAAAATATGAATATACGAAATATATATAAATTATAATATCTCTCCACAACTCGAGTATATAGGTAGATGTGTTTTTCAATGCATGCCTGAGTACTTACTATAGGTAATTGGAAAAAATCTTGAGTTAGGTATGTATATAAGTAGATGTTACAGTAACTTCATTTTGCCTACCTACCTATGTACGTATCTAATAACTTATTATATTCCGCGCCGGCAACGGGATATGTATGTACAGTATGATATCCTGCCATTCCCGCTAACCGGAATACCACGGGTTACCTACTTAAATAGAGGTAGAAGTCCCGGGATATACCTTCCCCGCTCGCCTGCATTTTTCACTTTTAGATTAGATAGATTATGCATAACTCCGTACATATTACATATCAAGCATCTCTAATAAGCTAAAAGAATAGAAAAGGAAAGGAAAGGAAAGGGAAGGAGTCAATATCATATCACTTCACTATTCTCTCTCTTCCTATTAAGATTTAATCAATTTAACCGGGAGTTCTTGGGATTGAGTGTTTGAGTTGAATCGAAACGCAAACGGGATTGAAAACGAATTGGATTGAATACTAATTTGATTGGTACGGTAACCTAGGTAACTGAATTGCAATCTTAGTATTATACTATTCTCTTCGCGAGGAAAATACTATTGTCTTTTCGGGTTTCTGGAATATCGATATCAATATTGAGATTGAGATCGAGATACTGGAGTAAAAGCAAGTAAACAAGCAAGATTCAAAACAAACATCGATTTCTTTGTGCAAGCACTCTTCTCCTGGCAACACTCGCACCAATCGCAACATTCGCAACAACTCGCAATAGGGCAGTCAAAAATAAAACAAAGGATCCTCAAGTGCATCTCCAGCTCGTCGCAGAAGCTATATTCTAAATATGGATCTGCTCCTTAATAGTAAGTCTTATGTGCTCTTAATTTATTTACCCAATATAATATGATATACTCAACTCTTCATTATTTCCATTTCCCATTCCATTTCCAATCCCACAAATCACATCATCTACATCATATCAAACAGTCCAACCCAACCCAATCCAATCCAACCAAACAATCCAATCCAACCAAACAACCCAACCTAACCTAACCAACCCAACCACAGACATAACCCTCCCCCTCTACCAAACCGCGACCCCCTACCTCCTACGCGCCTACCCACACTTCCTCCACATCTACCCACACCTCCTCTCAACCTACACAACCACGACATCGATCCTAACCCCCCTCTACAACACCAGCACCACAATGCTAACACCGATTCTCGTCCCGCTCCTCAACGCGCTGATAAGCGCAGCGCAGACAGCACCGGCGATATCGGGGGTGGTGGTGATGATAGTGCTGCTGTGGACGGTGTTGACGGTAATGAGTTGGATGAGGAGATTGGTGGCGTTTGGGGTAAAGATGATTTTTGGGCTGGTTTTTTGGGGGGGGATGGGTTTGCTGGGTTTGTGGGTTTGGGAGAGGGGGGTGGGGAGGACGGGCGTGGAGGTTTTGGGGTGGGTTGGGGGGGAGGGGAGGGAGGAGGGGAGGGGGGAGACGGGGAGGGGTTGGTAGGTGCGGGGATGTGCGGGTTGGAGAGGGAGGGAGGGAGGGGGGTGTGGAATGATATGTTATGTTATGATGTGATATGGAAGAGGCTCTCATGCTGGGTGATTTAGCATTGCTTTGGCGTTTAAGAGGATGGTTGTATGATATGATAAGATTGATGAATGAAGAGGAAGAGGAAGAGGAAGAGCTAAGATGGGCGAGTAGCGGAAAGCATTGGATATGAGGTACATGCGATACGATACGATACATATGTTTTACGACATCAGCAATTGCAGAGCGTGTGTATAGAAGTTTCATCTGCTAGCGATATTCATATTCAATATGATGAATATAATACCACACTATAACATACTATACAAGCAAGCATGGGTAGAAGCAGAGCAATTTTGTCTGCGAGGGACTGTTGGATCAAAGCGTTGTGCAAATCTTTTGATATCTATGGGATATTTCTGAAGATTCTGTATGTTTATGAATACTCTTCAATTTTCTAAAATATCTGTGGATGATACAATCTACACAATAAACGCCCACGCTATGCATCACAGGAATATTCCCTTAAAACGCCAATATCCTCCAACTCCGTGTATCCTGACCAGCAATGCGCCTGTGCCCGTATGGAAAACCTAGGTATACTTGATTGACCATCTGTGTAGTCATTTCTGATGATCCTTATGACAAGGCTCTATTCTCCAATCCTCAAGACATACATACCGAACCATCCTACTCCATATCCCCCTCATCTTGTTGCACCTCATCATTTGGCTCCTTTGGTTCCTGCGCCTCGTGAAATTGTATGGCATCATCAATATAACTCAAGATCCCACCCACGCTATCCTCATTCTGCACATCCAACCTCAAGTACGATACCATACTGAAACTATCAATCAACCCCGCCACAGCCTTATTCAATCTGCGGAAACTATTCCCCTTCATCAACGTCCGCGCATCCTTCGCTTCTCCTTCCCCATCATCTTCTTCCAGATCATCATCCAACAACGACGTATCTGGATCTAGGAATCTCTTCAGTTCTCTCTTTGCAACTTGTCCCTTCACCAAATCCATCTTGGAAAGAATATTAACGTGTGGAACTTCCAACATAATCATAGCACTCATAGCGCTTAAAGTCCCTGCAAAAAACTTCGCCCGATCAACCACAAACGTCGCCTCTAACAAATACGCCGCGCATAGATTAATATCCAGCGCGCCGGTCCTGGTCAAGAATTTCACCAACGCAGGTAAGATGGGGATATGTGTATATAATTCGATCTGGCCGGGCATATCGATGATGATGAGATATTCTTCCGTCAGTGGCTCGATGGCTTCAGAGAGGAACTCGAGATTCTCTAGCAGAAATTCAAAACAGTAGATGAGGCCGCCGTTGGGGCCGAGCCCCATTTCTTCCATGACGTCTTCGAGGGAGATGAGGTCTTTGATGTCGAGGTCGGGTTCGTGGGAGAATGTTTCTGCGGCGGGGTCGAGGTTGATGTAGAAGCAGGAGCGACGGTTGTTTTGGAGGTGGTTTATTAGGCCGGTGCAGAAGGTTGTCTAAGGGGGGGACGGAGGGAGATGGTTAGTGTGTGTTTTTGGCATTTTGTCTAATGATGATATTCGCAAGAGTTGAGACTTTGATGATGAATCTCTGGAGGTGCAGAACAAGAAGATAGAAGAAAGGCGCATTGAAGATTAAGATTGAGACTCACTTTTCCTGCACCTGCAGGTCCCATTACTAGGACACCAAATTTACTCATTTTGAAGGGAGATGGTAGTGGTGGCTCACTATGTAATGTGAATAGGATTTTTATGTGATGAGAGCAATAATATGATAGTACCGGTAGTAGATAGTAATTGGTAAATGGTGAAAGTGGGGTAGCTATCAACTCGAAGAAAAAAATAGTTCAGCCTTCTCGACCGAAGTAATTCCGTGCTTTTATAGGGCAAGGCTGAGAATATTATATTACCTGAGCTTAATAATAGTAAATACCTCAAGCTAGCCCCCCTTTCGGTACGAGCCTCAACAAACCTATCAAGCCTTTCTACACAGATCTGCACTACAGAACTCAGCATCTATTCTCTCTTATTACTATACATTGATTCAGATTCTTAAACACAATGTGTACAGGTACCTCGACTTCGGAGCGAGGATACGAGTATGAATGAGTACAGTAATTGAAACCAATAAACTAATAATAATAAGCCAATGAACTCAACAAATGTTCCCCCAGATCTACTTATCTACCTCTAAATTCTGTATGATAATATGATAAAGGTAACTACTAGGTAGTCCTCACCTTAAGTGCCCCTATATAGAATGGATTTATGTATATATGAAATGAATTTTATATCTTACTATCAGGCTCACCGGCGGTGAGTACTAGTCCAACTTCAATTGGGCTGTCGGTCAGCCTCCTCTTCTCGGTACATACCAGATATGGTGCAATTCAATTATAACCCAATCGGGATTCGTTGCACGGACATTCTCTTTGTTAAACCCCACCTTCCCCCCCAAAAAATTCCCAACCACAAACTTTTCCTTACATTATTGACCCTTTTCTTCGACCCTTAGTTTCTTCCATCCTTTCTCATCTTTCCCTCAAATCATCGTTTTTAATAGACCGTCGTCTTATCACTCTTGCTATCCAAAATAATACTCTCTTTCCCATCCTTCCCATCACATAAACCTACCGCAATCATGGTTCAAACAAACGGAGTTTCTCACCACAACCAAGGAACTTTCCTTTTCACTGTAAGCTGGCCTTTCAGCTCGATATACAAAATTCATTTACTGATCATATTATTTAGTCTGAGTCTGTTGGTGAGGGACATCCAGACAAGATCGCTGATCAAGTCTCCGATGCCATTCTTGATGCATGCTTAGCTGAGGACCCTCTCTCTAAAGTTGCTTGTGAGACTGCTACCAAGACTGGTATGGTTATGGTTTTTGGTGAGATTACCACCAAGGCACGTCTCGATTACCAAAAAGTCATTCGTGGAGCCATTAAGGATATTGGATACGATGACTCTTCCAAGGGTTTCGACTACAAGACTTGCAACGTGTTGGTTGCCATTGAAGAACAATCTCCAGATATCGCTCAAGGTCTTCACTACGAACAGGCTCTCGAGCAATTAGGTGCTGGTGATCAAGGTATCATGTTCGGATATGCCACTGATGAGACTCCCGAATTATTCCCTTTGACCCTTCAATTGGCACACAAGCTTAACGCTGCTATGTCCGCTGCTCGCAGAGACGGTAGCTTGCCATGGCTCAGACCTGATACCAAGACTCAAGTCACTATTGAGTACAAGCATGACAACGGAGCTGTTGTCCCACAAAGAGTCCACACCGTTGTTGTCAGCGCTCAACACGATGAGAACATCACCACCGAGTCTTTGAGAAAGGAGATTTTAGAAAAGATTATCAAGACCGCGATCCCTGCCAAATACTTGACTGAGGAGACTATCTACCACGTAAGCCACACTTTACTCGTCTTTCCTTGAGAAATACTAACAAATTCTTTTCAGATTCAACCATCCGGACTTTTCATCATCGGTGGACCTCAAGGAGATGCTGGTCTTACTGGCCGAAAAATTATTGTCGACACATACGGTGGATGGGGTGCTCACGGTGGTGGAGCTTTCTCCGGAAAGGATTTCTCCAAGGTTGACAGATCTGCTGCCTACGTCGCCAGATGGATTGCCAAGTCATTGGTCAATGCCAAACTCGCCAGACGTGCTCTCGTTCAACTCTCATACGCCATCGGTGTTGCCGAGCCACTTTCCATCTTTGTCGACACATATGGTACATCCAGCAAGACATCAGATGAACTTGTTGAGATTATCAGAGCCAACTTTGACTTAAGACCTGGTGTCATTGTCAAGGAGCTCGATTTGGCCAAGCCAATCTACTTCAAGACTGCCAAGAACGGTCACTTCACCAGTCAAGACTTCACCTGGGAGAAGCCAAAGACCCTCAAGTTCTAAATTAAATTATAATAAACTCACACACAACATCAGTGCAGGACTCAACGTCCTTGTACAACCAGGATTCCCTGTATTTCCTACGGATATCTAACGGCGCAATGATTGATGAATGGCATGGTCTCAACGACCTTTGGGGCCAAAATATGGCGGGAGTTCTTTTATGATATCATTCACATTTTTTTTTTACATCTGCCTTCAGAACTGCTTTATTGCATAATGAATGCAATTTTCTCGAGTTTCTTCTCATTTTTTTTCTTCATGAGAGCAAAGATACAAACGAAGATAAAAGTCTTTCAACATAGACCGTAGATATGGCGGGCAATGGATTATTACTGTTTTTTTTTCGGGGGATGGGAGCTGGAAGGTGTGGCATATATAGCATTTCGGCGTTACGGAGAACTTCAACATCTTCAATATAGTCGGAGAAGACCTTGGCGGGATGCCATTGATAGGTTTCTCAGTTGCTATTGTGCATGGAGCGCAGCTTGATTCTATTTGAATTGAGGATAGATAATCATCATATGATATGATGGTTGAAAGAATAGTTTTTTTTTGGCTTTGGAGGGAAATAGGAATTAAAATGACTGTTTTCTTCTACTTTTTGAGGGTTTCAATGATTATGATTTTAGTGATATATATGTGAATTTGACAACTACATACTATGAACTTGATGGTAAAAAAATTCGGATATTCGAGACCGAAGCCCCCAGCTCCAACACCACGCTTATATCCAGAATTTTCAAATAATACACGCTGATAATTTGTTTCTAGAAAATTCCTTTTTGATAGAGAAGAAAAAAAATGGAACCCCTGATTTCCTATTGTTCCTGGGATTTCTTTGTTGGGGGTTTTGTATTGTTCTTGATTTTTTTCTGAGGGGGGGGAGGGGGATCTTTCTTTTGTGGGAGATTGGAAGGTTGAGAGATTGATAGAAATGAAGAGGGGGGAAAAGAGATTGAGAGATTGAAAAGATTGATTGTGAGTATTGTAAAGCTGACTGAAATTAGGTTTGGGACTTTGGAGTAGGGGTTTTTTGTTTGGGAGGGGATGGAGAAGAAGGGGATGAAATAAGAGGAGGGGAAGAAAGAAGGGGAGGGGAGGGAAAAGGAGGATGAAGAGGAGGATGGGGAGGGAAGGGAAGGAGAGTGGGGAAAGGGGGAAGAGGAGGAGAGGGAGAGGAGGATGAAAATAGAGGGGAGAGGGGGAAGAGGGAAATGGAAGGGAAATGAAAGGGAAGTGAGAGAAATAGGGAAGGAGGAGAGGGAGAGGAGGATAAGAGGAAGAGGTAAGAGTGAAACAGAGGTAAGAAAGAGTGAAAAAAAGAATATGAAAAGAGGAAGGGAGAGGAAGGGAAATTAAAGGGGGAGAGGAGGAAGAAGAAAGAGGGAAGAGAAGGGGGGTAGGGTAGGGGGTGGGGGG
>KI628702.1:0-83275 GCA_000503235.1 Sclerotinia borealis F-4128 | reverse complement strand
CGTTATGTTTTTATATATCGAAAGTCGATACTATTCCAGCTTAGTAAGCACATACCACACAAAATAAGCTTATAGCACTTAACGGGATAACCCCCACAACCTAATGCCCATAATCCGCTAGTGCTTATTCCTCAATATATCTAAGAATATACAGGAGTGGCTCTAAAAATGATGACATCCGAAACACACACCACCTTAGAACCCCAGCAATATCTATCCCTTTCATCGGCCGAGCTATCGCTGTCACCTACCCATTATAGTTGTGTTGCATATCCAGATAAGCTCGGGTAATTTCTATCTTAACATTGTTTGACCGGGGTTCATATTATTCTGCTTCTACTCTAGGAACATGACAAATCACTTCACCCGGCATCGTAATGCAAATTAGTGCGTGGAGAACATGCCCTCCTTTTCCTTTTCAGTCGGATGGGTAGGGCCTTTCTGAGGAACCAAAGTCTTATCAGTGATCTTGATTTCCCTCCTATCTTATCCTCCTGTCTTACAGGAAGGAATAGGCTCGCTGGCGCCTAACGTTAGGAGCAGGAAGGAGTTGTCAGATTCTTTTCAGGATAAAAAAAGGTTAAAATAAGGTTAGGAAGGAATAAACACAAGGAGTATCAAAAAATATACTATTTAACCATCTCAATAAAATAATATAACAAAGATTGAATTGATAGAAAAGGATTTTGAATAATTAAATTAAATTTGAAATATCTACCTTCTACTACCAAACGAAAACCCCCTCTTCCACCCTAAACACAGAATAAGAAACCTTCTTTTTTTTTCAGAGATAGATTAGAAGCAGGACAGGAAATGGAAGGGAGTACTAAGAAGGGGAAATCAGGATCCCTGAATTTCCCTCGATGCTGATGTCTACTGCCTTTCAATTCTCGTCTAGGCGTATCCTTGTAATAGAAAAAACGTTATTACAAGTGAACTTATCGGTTGACCTTCTCAGAGCTAGGTCTTAATATTTACCTTCAAATGATAGCAAGGCAAAGTTGCCTCAATCATGGACTCTCCACACCGAGTTCAATATCTGGCTCTGAATGGTGAAACCTGTCTTGTCATTCATTTTTGGCTGACGCTATGATACGATAACATAGAAGATTCTGAAGATGATTTACGATTTGATGTTAATCCGTTAGGTGAGTAAGTTGCAGAGGCTTACATATGACCGATAAAGTATGTTCTTCATGCCACCCTATACCTCGTTTACTGAAATGCCATCTAGGATGGAAAATGGCATTTTCGCAAAGAGTTCTGGCTTTTGTACGAGTATCTTTAAAAGTATATATAGATTTCCGCAAGCTTGTAAATTTGTAGACTCTGTGCCTAGTCTTATCCAACGACAACAACAGATTGGGAGGAATTTAGATGGACGAAATTTGACTAGGCACTTCACCCTGGTGGGCCGACTATACTTATGAGAATTAAAAAAACGATGGGTCTTTCTCCAGAGCATTTGTGGGCTGGTGTAAATGTAGTACGATAACAGCTCAAGCGTAACAATCTTCAGCGTTATAGACAGGCTGAGGGGTTGTTCTGGGAGAGAAAACGTTGTTAGCGGGGCATTTGGACCTGAAATCTCAGTGGAAGTTATGGTTTTGAAACGAAGGTAAATAGAAATAAACTTTGGGTCTCGTGCGGATTGCTGCGGGGTTAACTGTGACGGATCCAAAGCTAGCCCTCAACAGCGGTATCAATCTTGAATTATTATTCATTGTGAACTATATTTCCACGCAGACTACTTAGATATGATACATAGACTTATAATCTCTGATGCGACGTGAATGTATGAATTGCAATATGACCGTTTCGTAGAGGATGAAATAGAAAGTTTAACTAGTGTTCAATACATGCTCTGAGTCCAACTGTCTGTCCAGAGAATAGCTACCAATCGCCAGACTAATAAGTCCACCCGCTCCGCTAATCGCAGTCAAAACTTCGAACACTGTACGAAATCCTTGAGAGTAGGCGCTGATCACCTCCATCTTGAATTGCGAATCATCTGGCAAGGAGTTTAATTGGCTGATGAAGCCGGCAGCATCTTGAGCAATTGAAGTTGGGAGACCAAAAGACTCCAAAGCGTGTTGCATTTGATTCTGGAGGATGGTCCCCCCGATAGCAACACCGATGGCCATTCCAAAGGTACGTGCAAAGGCGTACATAGCTGCGGCATAGGCCACATCTGTACTTTTTGCGCTGGCTTGCGCTGATACTATTTGAGCGTTCAGGAGAATCCCATGGCCTACACCCACCAAGACGAGTATAATGATCCAGTATGCTTGGGATACTTCATGGTCGAAATGGATGGTTAGACCGCTGCTTAGTATGACCATCGCCCAGCCGGCCCATACTGCCCAGCGATAGTGACCAGTTCGAGTCATTACCACACCCACGATGATGCTCGACGGAATCAGACTGATTGTTATTGGGAGTTGGCCGACTCCACTCATTGTTGGAGAAAAACCACGGACGGATTGAAGCCACAGATTTAAGTAGTAGGATTGAGAGAAAAGCTTTCAAATTTATTTGTTAGATAAAATCAATACTGGCGGAGGTTTGCACTTACCATTAGCCCTTGTATAACAGAGCATGTGTATACCGCCCAGCCTGACCTGCTCGCAAATAGACTCAATCTAATTGAGGCCTGACGAGCTCCCCACCGCTCCCATACCAGAGTGGCTAATATGCCGAATATTCCAAGCACCAGCGGAAGCAGCGTTTGATAGCTCGACCAAGGAAATTGTACACCACCCCAAGTCGTACCTATCAAAAAGCTTGTAATGCTTGCCACGAAGAGAAAGCCACCTTCCCAGTCCACCAAGCGGAGTTTAGTACGGAGTGGAGCCCGCCTAGTTTTCATCTTGACGACAAATGGAATGGCCACCAATCCCATGGCGCAGAAGGGAAAGTTGATGTAAAAGATCCAGCGCCATGTTACGTGTTGAGCAAAGGCACCCCCAATCAATGGACCGATGATACCGCCCAGAGCCCAAGGAATTTGTACAAGGCTACCATACTTGGGTCTTTGTCGAAGTGGAACAATATCAGTTATGATAATCAAGACCAATGAGATGACTCCTCCGCCTCCAATTCCCTGGATAGCTCGACCTGCCAATATTTGGGGGATGGTTTGTGCCAAGCAAGCTATCAAAGTACCAAGGGTGAAAAGGCTGACAGATATCAGGAGCAGCCATTGGCGTCCGAATATATCAGAAGTTGCAGCAATAAAAGGCTGGAACGCCGCGCAAGTCAAGAGGTACGATGTACCGACCCAGAAGACATCGATGGCGGAACCATGAAGATCTTTAGCTATTGTCTGAGTGTGTCAGAATTTCACTTTCATAATAAATTTGGTCAATACGTACTGGTAGGACTGGGGCTAAAATTGCTGCATCAAGAGCAACAAATAGAGAAATGACTACTAGCACGGTCACAATGAGCTTCTCTTGCATTCCAAATTCCCAATCTTGGGACACATTTTGTTGAAAGAGCTCGGTATCCCTGGTATTCGAATCATCATATACCAGCCCTCCTTCTTTTTCGCGCTGATTTTCGCTCGCGGGTTGAGTCTGTTGGCCTGCGGGTGAAGTCTGATTTGCTTGTGGCGAGACCATCGCGAATGATGAAGGATTTAGGGTGATAATATGATCAAGCTATAATTTTTCTAGGTGATAGCTTGATGAGATGATAACTTCTTCGGAAATCGATGAAAATTTGACTAGAAAGTGACTTTGTTGTTGCAAAAGTTTCCGTTTGATCAATACCTACGTACATGTGATATCCTGTCACGTTCCACAAACTTTTCTGTCGATTGGTGACCAGGGGTCCAATCAAGTGAATTACTTTTGCAGTTACTGCAAAACTCATGGATACAAAAAATGAAATATCTCGATTGGGTGGTGCTACAAGGATTTTGTGGTTGTTAGATTGAAATTAGGGTCCGGGTTTAACGGTCTTACTATACATGCAGGCCAGCGGCGTCGGGGGAAGGGGCGAGGGATACGACATTACATGCAGGCCAGTGGCGTTGGGGGGATGATATGGCATTTATTATCCTCTTCCGGCTTTCTGCATTATTGATGGCTGCTGAGCCCTCAATGCGAGGTTGTTTAGAAACGTGAAACGTAAGTAAGCAAAAGTGGATTTTCCGACGATTCGGTGCAACTATTCCCGAAAACAATGTTGTAAAATCGGCAACAAGCAATGTGCAAATGGATTGACGGAAATCAATACAAATCCACCTACAAATTATAGATCACTTCAAACTCATCGAGAGCCACCCGCAAGACACCACCACTACGATGTCTTTTAATATTTCTGCTCAGCCTTCACCCCTATTCTCGGTACCGCCCATCCTCGAATCTATCGCCGCTACAGGTGCCGCACTCATCGCTTCACCCAATGAGGCGAGCCGCACTGCTTTAATAGCCCAAGCAAGAGCCCTCATCACTACCCTCGAAACCCCCATCGAGGCCATTACTCGCATGGCCTGGGCAGAGCCCACTCGCTATGCCGCAGTACACATAGCCATTGACCTCAAGCTTTTCACGCACCTAGATGCGACTATACCCAAAACAACGGTTGAGCTTGCTGCCCTGACCGGCTCATCGCCAAATTTACTGGACCGTCTTCTGCGGCATTTGGCTGCAATGTCTGTTATCAATGAAGTGGGAATCTCGAGCTTCACACAGACCCGGCTTTCACACGCTCTTACCGTCCCATACTATCGTGACGCCATCCCATTCTGCTACGACTGCGCTGGACCATCCATCTTGTCCCTACCGCAGTACTTCGCTGAAACGGGATATAAAAGCCCAACTGAGAATCTTAATGGTCCATTTCAATTTGCACACAAGACCGCATTATCATCATGGGAATGGGGTAGAGAGAGAAAAGAAATTGGAAAGGCTTTCAACAATCACATGGCCGGATATCGTATTGGAAGATCGAGCTGGATGGATGCAAGCGTGTATCCTGTGAAAGAAAGACTGCTTAAAGGCCTGAAAACTGATGAGAAAGCGGTCTTGTTAGTAGATGTGGGAGGGGGAATTGGAAGAGATGTAAGTGAGTTCAGGAGCAAATTTCCTGGTGTGAAAGGACGACTTATTCTACAAGACCAATTCGACCTGATCAAGACGATCAAAAATAAGTTAGATGGAATAGAGCCTATGGGTCACGACTTCTTTCAACCGCAAACGATTAAAGGTACGTAAATCAGAATTATCCTCTCTCTATTCCGCTATAACCTTTCTAAATCTTGTTTAGGCGCACGTGGGTATTATTTACATTCAGTCTTGCACGACTGGCCTGATGATAGCTGCCGGATGATTCTTAGAAACATAATAGAAGCAATGGAGCCTGGATATTCCAAAATCTTAATCAATGAAAATGTCATTCCCGATGTTGGTGCATCTTGGAAGGCTACTGCTTTAGATTTGTACATGATGTCGCTGGCATCCTCGGCCGAGAGAACAGAAAAGCAATGGAGGGATTTACTTGCTTCAGCGGGACTTAGAGTCACGGGAATCTGGAATGATGATCCTGGAACAGAAAGTTTGATTGAAGCTGTGCTTGAGAGGGAAAAACTATGAAAGCAAACGCAAACAATCCAGCAACCTGCCATAGCCAATGTAGTAAAATTAAAATTGATTCACACTGGGTTGAGCCAGCATTCCATGCCTTCCTGTCTTACTGTCCATCGATTAGTTGTGACCCATGACTTACTCGGATCCACTAGTTCAACGTCGAAATTGAGAAATAAGGTTGGTACGATCTTGTATATCTCCAACAAACTGATATTCTTCCCCAAGCAAGATCGAGTACCGGAACCAAATACTAAGTCCGCGCGCTTCATATGACCAATTCGCTCTTTATATGCATTGAGGTCTTCGTCTTTGCCTTGCAGCCATCGCTCTGGTACATAATTGTCTACATCGGGTCCAAAGATTGATTGGCGTCCTGAAACCCAGGCGTTGACACTCACATTTGTGCCAGGAGACAGGTTGAACCCATCTGGAAGCATCAAGCCCGTGACAGGGACCTTTCTCTCAAGACCTAGACCAATGGCGGGATGAAGACGGAACGCTTCTTTGATACAAGCATCCAGATATGGAAGTTGTTGCGATTCTTTCCACGTAACGGGATAAGTCAAGTTTGCTTTGCTCAGCTCCTCTTTGAGTTTGCGCAACGCTTCTGGAGTTTTTAGAAGGTAGTACACAGTGGCGCGAAGGCCAATAGCGGTTGTGTCCGCGCCTGCCATGATGTTTGCTAGAGTCCAGCTGATAACCAGATCAAGATCGTAGCCGGTAGGGGTATCTGCTTGGGCCGCGATCAAAAATCTATCTAGCAGGTCTAATGGACGCCCGTTTTTGTCTTCCACTCCGGATTGTTGGTTCAATTGTCTCTTCTTATTCTCTGCTATGTGCTCTCCGATCTGCTGTCGCGAGAATTCCGGGAATGTTGTGCTCTCTTTTCGTATCATGGTGACAAGAGGGCTGTGTTTTATGACCCATCCAAGCCAAGGCATCGTTAGAGCCTAAACATTAATCAGCTCCTAGTCGATTCTGAATATATTCGTGGGAAACTTACTATGGCAGCCAAGTCAAGTAACTTGTCCAATTCTTTCATGTAGTTTGCAATATCCTTCCCCTGCTCGACGAATCCGAGGTTGTTGCCGAAGCTCAATTGCATAATAACATCGGAAGTATCTAACAGAAGCAATCAGTCTTTGGAATCCCATGTATACACAGACGCCTTACAATATCTAAGCCAGACACTCAAGTCAACGCTTTTGTTATTTTGCTTGTCGGATTTCACTTTGAACTGGTCCATAAGTTTTAAGATGATACCATTGACGAGTGGTTCATACTCTGTGAGTGAGCTAAGTGAATAGGCGTGGTGGATCATCTTTTTCTGGCGCGCATACTCCTTTTCGTCGCGCATCGACAGTAACGACGGCAAGGGCACTCCATTGACCCTTGGAGCGAAGAGATTGTACATTTCACTCTAAACATAAAATCAGTTACATGATTTGAGTATCAAAATTTATGGAAACACGATGACTTGCCTTTGTGAACCCGCTATTGATTCCGTATATCTTGGGAATGTAGTCCACGTTTGCGATACTGAGGGCATTAGGGCCAATTCTGACAACGTCTCCATACTTGCGATGCAACTGGATCATCGTTTCGTGATGATGATTGCTTTTTACGCTGGCTGTCCACCACCAGTTTGTGAAGCCTGCAAGGGTGGGACCAGGGTATCGATACAGACCACCACGGAAAAAGCAGTAGACAAAGTAACAAATGACTGCCGTCGCAGATACGGCGGGAATGGAGCAAAGCCGCCGGAAAAGGGATTCTTGTTCCATCCTTGCTGAACCACTACGCTTCAAGAAATAAATGTGAATATTGGATCTTTCCGATTATCAAATAGGCCGCCTGATTACTGAGAGCAATAGAAACTAGATACGGTTATCGATCTCGTGTACCGAGTAGACTTTTTAAAGTGATATAAAAGAGTTATCGAGTAAGTTTTGGTGGACGTTACTTATTCACTGCTCCCATCTCACGGCACAGCAATGGCAATGCTCCCATTGCACAGATAGCCGGCCAAGTCTCCTCTGACCCTGGTACGAACGGCTACGCTACCCCGCTAATAATGGCACCACTACAAATACTGGGTGTGGGAAGTCTGCTTCTATTTTCAACCCATCACCTACCTGCATATAAGCAAATATATTATATTATTGATGCAGACACTCCTATCATGAAATAAATTATCTGGTAAAAGAACTACATCGGGACATGCGCGCATTTAATTAATTTAAAAACAAACAAAACGCCCTATTTAGCCCTAGTGTGGAATAGCTAATTATGCATATTGTAAATACTAAGTGGAATGGAGAATACTCCGTAGGCCGAACAGATAAAAATAGGGTAGAAATCGAAGGAAAGAATGGGGAGTAACAGCCATTGACTCATACATATATGACTCGAGATTATTTCTCCACAAGGATCGTGTAGAGGAAGCCCTGGATCTAGATATTGAACCACCATTCTATCAGATAATTTAGTATCGACAGCCAGTACGATGAAGCCTTTGCTTGGGACTATTGATAAAAAGCCCATATCATATGGCTTCTATCAGCTCGAGATATATGCGGCAGGACTACTTAGTGGTACTAAACCACTGGTCACGACGGATCCTAACAAGCTCGAAGCACAAGCTAGACAGAATCTTGAGCCCAAATACTTCAACTATTTGGCTGGCGGGGCTGGAGAGGGGTCCACGGTAGAGGCCAACCGACTTGCGTTCAAACAATGGAAAATGATACCTCGGATGCTAAGAGACGTGACTACGGAGAAGGATCTATCCATAAATTTGTTTGGAGATAGTTATCGTAAGCTCATTCTCCGTCTTCTCGGAATATCGAGAAGAGCATAAGTTTGAGGTCATGCTAATGAGTTACAAAAGCACACCCGATCATGATGGCACCTATAGGCGTCCAAGGTATTTTTCATCCCGACAAAGAAACTGGGGTCGCAGAAGTCTGTGAAGAACTGGGAGTACCCTTTATTCTAAGTACTGCTGCTACATCTACGATTGAAGAGGTCGCAGAGGCAAATAGGAAAGGAAACAGATTCTTCCAGGTAAGCATGGCAAGGGTGAGTTGACACACCAGCAAGCTGATACGATAGTAGCTCTATTGGCCAAACTCAAATGACCTCACTCAATCTCTGCTCAAGCGCGCCCAGGAGAATGGGTACAAAGTGCTTGTGGTGACCCTTGATACTATAACACTTGCTTGGCGACCTGCAGATCTTGACGCTGCCTACATTCCATTTATTTCTGGCACCGGGAATCAAATTGGATTTTCCGATCCCGTTTTTCGGGCCAGATTCCTCGAGAAGTCCGGATTGACACCGGAGGATAAGGTTTTTGAAGCATCTTTAGAGTGGCTGTCGAGCATTTATGGACGAAGTCATACTTGGGAAGAGATTGCACTTCTACGAGAAGTGTGGAAAGGCCCTATTGTACTGAAAGGTATACAGAGTGTTGAGGACGCGCAATTTGCTGTGCAGGCTGGTTGCGATGGTATAATTGTGAGCAATCATGGAGGTAAGATAAAACTATCAGCATTGCTGCTCTTTTCTAACGACAAACAGGTCGACAACTAGATGGGGCAATAGGATCTCTGGAGGTGCTTCCTGAAATTGTTGACGCCGTTGGATCTAAGCTGGAAGTCTTATTTGATTCTGGTGTCAAAACAGGCGTCGATATTATCAAGGCATTGTGTCTAGGTGCCAAGGCGGTTCTGGTCGGGCGACCAGTGATGTACGGACTAGCCATCGGAGGGAAAATGGGAGCAAAGAATGTCCTGCAAGGATTACTGGCAGATTTGGACCAGTCCATGAGTCTCGCTGGGATCAAAAACATTCAAGCGTGTGATAGAAGTATGATCAGAAAAACTTTAAATAACAATATATCTTATTAGTTGTTGTCGACTTCATGATTCTTCTACTCGCTAGCTGTCAAGTAAATTTTTATCTTATTTTGTTTTATGTTTTGATTTCATTTCTTCAATGTACTCGAGTAATTGATAATTGTTATAAACTTTCACAATGTTCTCGATCTATTCTTGTCTACGAGTACTTCAATAGTACTACTCAATGGTCCTACGAGTATGTTATCTCTAGATTTCTTATTTAGACAAATAAAAGAATCTATTATACTAGCCTAATGAACTTATCCAAATGCTTCTGTGATTCACATGATTTGATCTCAATTAATATAATGCCCCGCCGAGATCGTGAATACTTCTTCATCATCGCTTATTCTATAAAACGTCTACTTTGATAGATGAGCCATATTAATGAACGAAGTAGACCACTATACTCGAATTACTTATTATCTTTTGATTTAGTTGAATACTCTAGAGGAATAATACTTACTATACTACACATTAAATCACACTCAAACTAGCCCCTATACCCCTATATAAAAACCTAAACTCCTATACTAGCACTCGTATAGTAAATCAACTCTTATTTTATGTTTGTCTTCGAATGAATATACTACCTACCCACACTCTCATCTCTCTTCCCTTGCCAAAAATCATAGCCAAAAATACATAAACTATAGCTCACAATATTCCAGCCCAGCCCAACCCAGCCCATTCTACTCCATCCATCCTGTTCTATTCTATCTCATTCATTACTTATTACGACTCTAATATAATCCTTATAATAACTACTATAACTTCTTCGCTGCCGCATTTTATACCTATTATACTATAGTCTTCTATTCAAATCTTTGTCTAAATATAAAAAGAAGTCTAAGCTATAGTAATGAATAATATAAAATAGTAACTTGAATCAATACTCGTACAAGATATAATATAATAATCTAAACAAAATCTCAAGAAATCTAATATAATATAGAAAATCGTTAAAAATAAAACTGAAATATACTGTATATCGATACAAGTATACTAAAAATTACAATCTATATAATCTTATAATACTACGAGTATATACTCGATATAGAATCTATAAATCAAAGAAACATAGAAAAGTTTACGATATAGTATATAATTAAAAAGGGAATTTATAGAAAAATAATTCAGAAAGAGATAATTAGTTAATAATAGTCATATTATACTCGAGTATAAGAGAGTAAATAGTTTGTCTGAATATTTAATTAGCGTTCTGGATATTCTGAATAATGAAAACTTGACCTTTAGGGAATACCGGTATTAGATGCGATTTAAAGATTGAAAAATATCTCAGATCAATTCAGACATTGAAGGTACATGAATAATCTCGCTCCACCACAGGAATATGTACAGTAAATAAGGAGAGGGAATACCGGGGCGAGTTGGAAATTGCATCCCTTTATTTTATTCATCGCATCATTTCAATATATAGAACTCTCACCTCATCATCATCATCATCATCATCATCACATTGCAATACAACACAAATAATCAAAATATGAGATACCGAATCAATTGATTGATTTCTATGATACGATACACCACAAATGACAACAAGCGCGCCCATCTAATCTCATCATCTCTCCCGAGCACCAGTCCCAAAAGTCCACCTATCCTATCCCATCCCATCCCATACAGCCCAACCAAAAGAAAAAGCAAAAGACAAAATACAAAAACAACCAACAAAAGGAAAAGTAAAGACAAAGAAACCAACCATCGATCTCTCGAGACCAGCTCCAACATACACAGAGCATCTACCAATTGATCTCCTCCAGCCAATCCAGTGCACCCATCCCTCAACCCCCCCCCCCTCCCTTTCAATATCCTATCCTCTTATCTCACGCTTATCCCCCCAACCTTCATCTCACCATCCACCTAACATCCCAAAGCCTCAACATGCCAGTTCCACTGCTCAGGCATAGTGCTTGTGGCCGCAATCTTATTTCTAGCACCCAGGCCAAAAGGACCATAACTAGGATTATTGCCAAATTGATCCAAGTAAGTGTAACTCTCCATCACATTGTTGCCTTTCTTATCATTCTTATCCGACAAATCGACCTGGAATTTGGTATGGTAGCCAGCGACACACTCCTGGAAGGTTTCGTTGACATCGTGGACGTTGGCGACGTTGGGATCGAGCTGAAAGAGTGATTTGCTGGCCGTGGAGGGATTGATTTCGTCTTTGTAGCAGACGAGTCCACCGTTGTCGACAATGGTGGCACGGAGTTTGCTGGAGCTGCTGGCTGTTTGAAGCGTGTAAGTTATGTCGATTACGAGACAGGCGAGGGCGGACGGGACGAGGGCTGCAACCGAGAGGAGAAGGGTAGAGAATTGCATTTTGAAATTGATGATTGTAGTGGTTTTCGTGATTGACGAAAAAATGACTATATAAATGATTGTAGTATTTTTTGATACTGTAAAGCTTGAGAAAATGATTGTTATAACAAATGAAAGCTTGACAAAGATTGATGGCACTGCCGGTTGCTGGATGTTCTGATGTGGAAATGATTATCGATATGAGTTCTCTATAAGGTGGCCCGAAGGTCTTTATATCTTTATTTGTTACTTGGTAGAAATGAAAGTTGGAGATCAGATAGATGTTTGCTTGGCCAGGCGCTCGCCAAGAACTTTGACGCGTTTGAAGATTGTTTCCCTCGATCGAAATCCTTTTGGCCTGCCAGCGTCCGAATGCCAATGTCGGCTTACTATCTAAGGAATTACATCCATGGGCTGGTCAGTCTTGGAAGTTTGCATACAATTCGACACCGAGTCGAGCGGCTTTTTTAGGATTTGTGGGCTATATTCATTGGTGGGATGTTGGCGCACACACCCAGAAATCCGAAGCACAAGAAAAATCTCAAATTTTGAAGACATAAAGTATGAAAACCGATACTCACAATACTCGCGAGGCACTGATACAGAGCTGAGTGCGATATCAAGGTAAAACTACGGGATTTGGGTCACTCGGAATTGCATGAGAACAAACTTTCGGGACCGACCGAATAGTTCTCCCGCACTGACCAGCAGCCTACCAAGTAGAGGATTGCCATTTTCTTAAGATAGCCTCAAATTGTGGAGAAAGCGTTTAAAGTATCATTAAAATCGACGTGAGAAAAATTCACGAAGTCCTACAGCGGTAAAGATTGTCATGTTTTCCCTATGTGGTAATATTAAGACAAGGGTATGCCCTGATCTCGACCAAATTTTTGTGCCGAGGAATCATGTTGGAAAAAGCCACCCAACAACTCCAGAAGATCTAGTATAGATCTTGCTACAACTTGTAGACTCGCGATAGGACATGGGATTGGGGATCAAGGCTTACATGGACAGCATCGCTTGGGCGTGATGAAATAATTCAAAATTGCTTGGACAGAATAATCGAGTACCTTTCTGGCTTACTCATATGATAAAACTGTGAGGCTCAATTGTAGAAATAAGTAAGAAGATGGATTAGTTGTTAAACCTTCACCCTCACCCAATATGAGCCGAGATACTACTCGTAGTCTCCAGTAAGTGAATTGTTGAAACATGAAAGTTGTGGAGACTTCCCATTGAAATGGAAAGTTTAGCTGCACCAAAGGAATTCCGTGATGATTTTGTCTTGGAGAAGGTGTTTAAGTTCTGCCCTTCTCCTCTCGAATTTCTTCTATTTCTGCTAACATTTGTTGAGTTTCTCCCAATATCTAATTTTAGTTATCTCATCTTGAACACAACATTGGCAGAGGGATTGATTAAAAAGCAAAGACTTGATCTTCCAGTTTGCTGACTGGCTTCGCCTTCTTGAAGCCCAGCCCTTCAGAGGCCTTCTTCATGGCACTGATCATAGGTGGTGGTCCGCAAAGTAAGAGCTTAACATCTTCTGCTGGCTTTGGAAGCAATTTCTGTATGACGTTAGCGCTGATATAAACGTCAGTCCTAAGATTGACAAGACTTACGGTGATCATCTCAGGAGTGACGAATCCAACACCACCATCCCATTTCTCGGGTGGGTTGTTCAAAACATAGTGAACTCGGAATCCCTTGTCCTCAGCGGCCAAACCATCCAAATCGTCCTTCAACAAAATATCTTCAAGATTGACATTTGCGAAAATCAAATCAACCTCGGTCTTATCTCCGGCAGCTCTTCCTCTAATAACTGCACGAATAATTTGTAACATGGGTGTGATACCAGTTCCACCAGCGATCATACCAAAATGACGAACCATGTTGGGAGTGTATACCATTGCACCTTTTGGGCCACGGACCTTGATGGCTTGACCAACGATGAGAGAAGCCATATGTTTAGAGATGTTTCCGGTTGGGTAAGACTTAATGAGGAGGTCGAAGTGACCGGGTTGGTGATCGCCAGAAACAGGAGTGTAGGATCGAACGATTTCCTTGTTTTGCCCATCGGGCTGGGGAAGGACAGCGGAGATAGAGATGTGTTGACCGATAGGGAGACCGAGAATAGAAGTAGGTTTTGGCAGACTGAATCGGTAGCTGTGTGCTTATGTTAGAAGAAGTTGTCAGAGCCGGGTAGGATTCAACTAACATTGCTACATTGTGGGAAATGATGGTCTTTTCCTTGAGCTCAAAATTTTGGAAGACAGTTGGCTTGAGGACAGGATTTTCTTCTGATTAAAAGGTCAGCTTGAGATGAAGTCGTCGAGAGAATCAAGAGAGTGAAAGCTTACGGCTCGCCCAGACCTTATACCCCCCGAGAAGAGCAGCAAGAGCAACAGCGAAAGGAAGCCATTCTTTTTTGACAATGAAACATCCAAATATGAGAAGGCCTGACGGAATATAAATCCCATCAATATATGTCTTCGACAAGAACTTGTTTGCTGGTGCTATACTCATTTTGGCAGATCCGGTGGGAGCTCGAGAAATTGTTGGGCTTGTATTGCGATCCTTGCACTTCTTGCACTTCTTGCTTGTTTGATGTCTGAACTGAATGAACAATTGAAGGAATACCCGAATATATAGTATGCCGTTAACAACTTTCCAAGTACCGAGAGGAGACCCGACTTAAGTAATGGAATGGTGGTGAGAAGTTTAAAGTGCAGTTCTTCGGTTCTTCGGTTCTTCTCCGCGGGACTGGCAAAGCTAAGCTACAGTACTTGTACAATTGACGAAGCTCGCTTGCCGAACTTTACCCTGATGAGGACAAGATTTCCTCAACCAACTCAATTCAACCCGGAGCGATTCCTTCTTCTGTCAATAACCTCATCAAATTAACAGGGCTGAACCAATTCCCTAATAGAGTAATTTTCAGCCGTGTTAAGAAATGGGGGAATCAGTCAATCATGAGGATTCATCATTTCCTCTTACGGCTACAGATAGATGGGTTTTGTCACAAACGGATGAAGAATTCAAATTACATGATTGGGATGACTTAAAAGAGATCATAGGTGAGCTCCCTCTGATTGTATTGATTACATGCGAGAGATCAGAGAATATATGAAGGATGAAGGATCACCAGTGTGATGACAATGTGGTGTCATACGCCAAGTCTCACATAATCTAGCTTTCTCTCTCTCTCTCTCTCTCACACACATGACATTGTACGTTTCCACCCAATGCTGATTCACATCAAGCGACAAATAACCTCTCAATCCTCAAACGAAAACCTTCGGACCTACGTCGATACATATCCTGGTCTGCAGCTACCAAATCTGAGTATGGAAGTATGATGAATTATATCCTCCAACATCGACTCCCATGGGGCTCTCCACCATTTACCTATATTTCCTCAGTCCCCTTCAAAACTCCATCGGATTATAAGATTCTACTAAATGACTGGCCGTATGGTCTCTCCAAGGATGTTACTCATTTCGTAGTGTGGTCTAAAACACCCATCGCTACCGACAATGAGAATGGAGACGTCACGGATGAGAGCAGAAGAATCATTGAAGATTTTGTGAATGGGACATTTGGTGATCGGTTGAGTGGCAACAATCGAGTAATGTGGTTCAAAAACTGGATCGCATTGCAGAGTGTAAGGGCTCTAGAGCATATCCATGTCCTAGTCAGAGATGTCCAGAAAGATGATATTAAGTTCTGGACGGAAAACAAGGTATAAAACGATGTATATACACAGAAATGTGTCTGTATACGGGAGCTCATATGTATAACAATCATTCCACCCAACTGACAAAGCTTCAATGGTGCCCTCAGCTGGAACCATATCATTATAACAGACCTTACTGTCTTCTTTGCCTTCTATTACCTGCCATCGGCATTGGTTCTTGAGGTCCCTGTGTTCCCTGGCCCCCACCCATCATTCCCTTTGCTCCCGACCACAGACCAAACACCTTGTAAAGTCCATATATCGGCACTATCGAAAATATGAGCCAGCCCCAGTTGCCAAATACAACAACAGCAAGCAATGATAACCAATGCATCCATATGATATCGAACATATATTCCGTCAATCCTGGAGCTGCGAGATCTTCTCCCGCGGAAACCATTTTGCCAGCTTGGTCGAACTTGGGACGACTATTGCGCTCGAGGAACCATTCAATAACCCAGGGTGCGAGTGAGAGAAGCACATAGGCCCACATATTCCGAGATCGTACTAAAAAATGGGAGAGGCAGAATAGGGCATTTGCGAGAAATGCTCCATAGTGGAGATAGTTGAGTGTTTGGGTATTGGCCTTCGCCCTGTCCTTTTTCGCTTTCTGTGCCATTACGTAGGAGGTAGAAGGTTGTGTGGAAGTTGAGAAAGAACAATAAGTTCGTGGTTTCAGGATCTGGCCTCTTCTGGATCGTTGAGAGATACGATTATGTCGATATAATGACCGTCAAATAATGTACGAGAATAAATAACCCTTCTTTTCCCTGTGCCGTCTTCAGCTTGCTGTAACGACCGATTTTCGAACAGGATAATGTAATTAAGTGATTAAGAGAGTGAGAGGATAGATATTGTTGAGTTGCGTGTTGAAATTGTGTTTCTTCACAAGGCTGAGGTTATGTTATTGTACATTGCTGACTAATGCAAAACTTCCCTTCCCTGACACAGCCCTCTGATTGTTGCTGGGTGAATGGTCTGCAACCAATCATTCCCGCCGTTCCCATCGCGAGCAGACAAACCACAACAGAACAAAAATTAAGAATATCTGTATACTGACACTAATAGCAAGAAATAGTTAATATATAACCATTTTTACAAGAAGAGTCGGTTTCTGCATTCACATTTGCATTTGCATCGTATTCAGCCTTCCTCTTCGTCTGCTCTTTATTATCTACCTACTCCTACGAGTCCTACTAAATCTCATATCGCCTTCCTTCAGCAAATTCTCTTATTCGAGGTGGTTAGGGTTCATTTCAGCCTTTGCTTTTTCTTCAAAGGCAACGACTCGTTACCCTTTTCCTGCCTGTCCTGCATTGGCTTGCCTTTCCGCCTTCGTTGATAAATAATAACCAGCAACTCCCCCGACTCTGTTTTCCGACCTCCCGATTGTATTCACGAAGTTCCTATTTGCTTTCTTCCACCTACTACCCCTTTCAACAACAATATAACGAGATAATATTCATGTCATCAATCCTAAGATAGCTTTGGTGGAGCTTCAAAAAGTTTACATTCATCAGATTAACCAAATAACGTAACGCGCGTGAGAGCTCTTTTTCCTTTTTGGCTCAAGCCCTGGACGATCAACAAAGGGAACCTCCTCGACGGGACTATTTCACAACAATTGAAGGATTGTTCGAAATTCTGTTTGTCTTCATGGCGAGAACGTCATAACGAACACACAATCTGCGAACTCGATCTACTTCCTCCTTTCACGATCCTACGCAATGCCTCCCTCAAGAAAAGAAACCATCAATCCTTGTATCACGACTCAACTATGTCAACTCATTTACTACCACATTGATAACAATCTCCTCAAGAATGCCTTGTTCTTCGCAGAACGATTGCATGCTTACACCCCGAAAGGTCCCGAATCCTCTTACCTCCTCTCCTTATGCCATCTACGACATGGCGATTATGCTTCCGCTTTCGACGTTGCAAAGGGTCCAGGGTCTAGGACGGGAAATCTCGGTTGTGCATATATCTATGCGCAAGCATGCCTTGCCCTAGGAAAGCTGAAAGAGGGAATAGTGGCGTTAGAAAAGAATAGAGGTTGTTGGGGCGGACAGAACTCGTTTGGCAAGCACACGGAATACTCACGACACCCGTACCCTGATGCGTCTGCAGTTTGTTGTTTACTGGGGAAGCTGTATCGCGCTTTTGATGACAAGAAGGAGTCGATTCGCTATTTCGAAGATGCGCTGAAGTTGAATCCATTCATGTGGGATGCATTTACCAATCTTTGCGATATGGGTACCAATGTTAGGGTCTCGACCACTTTTCGGATGAGCGTAGAGATGGAGGCAATACTGAAGTCGAATGCACAAGAGCGAGAGGCCCCAATCGAGACTTTCTTGGCGGAAGAGCATAAACCAACCCGACCCAGCGCACGACCTTATCAGAGCGACCCCGCGGATCCGTTCCATAATAATTCTTCATCTCGGTCATTCGCCGGTGGCCTTTTTGGATCCCTTACTTCTGCATCCTCGAAGCTCGCCGAGAGCAACCCCAGTCTTACAAACCTCCCTGCGACTGGAGGCGGCAATCTCAACTCTGATACAATGGAAACACCTACTGGTCCTAATGCCCCTCTCGATTATACTATTGCACCGAGTAGAAAAGAACCCGGTGTGGTTTCTGCATTCCCTCTCAACCTGGAACCTCCCCAAGCTCCCGTTCGCAGGAACCGAACGCTACAGGGGCTTGGTATGGACTTCAGCATGGACGTTCCAAAAATGGGTCGATCTATGACTTCGAAACGACTTCAAAAGGCTGCTGCAGAAATCTCGGAAGATAGTAGCGCGGGGCACAATTCCCGCCATAACAATGTTACCGCACCGGTCGGGGATAGAAAGCGAACTGTATCTGGACAGGTAGTACCCAGACAACCATCGGAAGATCCTGGAGCACCTCAGAGAAGGAGTGTCAGATTGATCAACCAATTTCTCCCAACAAACAACAAATCTTCCAGTAACCTTGCGACTGTTGGACCAGCCCCTGGACGGGAATTAAAGAAGGCGAGGCCTCCGATATCAAAGATTATGCGACCAGCTGGAGCCTCAACTGCCGGGAGACAGGTCAGTGGTAACCGAAAACCAGTGGAAGATTACATGGAACTAGAACAAAGGGAGGGAGATACTAGATCCCGAGCCCTAGTGTCCTCAAAATCTTCTGGTGCTAAATCATTTGAATCAGACTGTGGAACCCGCGAGGATGCTTTAAGGTGGCTTCTCGACTTGTTCAAGAAGTTCGGCACTGGCTATTCTTTGCTTGCTAAATTTCAATCACATCAAGCCTTGGAGACGTTCTCTACACTCTCCACCCAACAACAAGACACCCCTTGGGTATTGTCGCAAATGGGGCGCGCCCATTACGAACAAGCATCATATACCGAAGCGGAAACCTTATACAAACGAATTCGACAAATAGCACCAACACGCTTTGAGGATATGGAGATCTATTCTACTGTTCTTTGGCATTTGAAGAGAGAAACCGATCTTGCTTTCCTTGCACACGAATTGGTTGATTCTTCTTGGCAATCACCAGAAGCCTGGTGTGCGTTGGGAAATTCCTGGTCACTCATGCGAGATCACGAACAAGCTTTGCGGTGTTTCAAGCGGGCCACACAACTCAATCCCAAGTTTGCTTATGCGTTTACTCTTCAAGGTCATGAACACGTTATGAATGAAGAGTACGATAAAGCACTTACCTCATACAGACAGGCAATGGCTGTTGATAGGCGACATTACAATGCCTACTATGGTGTTGGTAAAGTTTACGAGAAGATGGGTAATTACGATAAAGCTTTTATACACTTCGAAGCCGCCTCGAAAATCAACCCAACGAATGCGGTGCTTTTGGGCCTCATGGGGAGTGTTGTTGACAAGAAAGGAAACAAAGCACTGGCACTTGCGTACTTTAAAAAAGCCATTGAATTGGATCCGAAATCAGCCTTGACCCGATTTAAAAAAGCCCGATGCTTGATGACAATGGGGAATATGGAGGATGCTTTGGAGGAATTGAAAATTCTGAAAGATCTAGCTCCTGATGAGGCAATGGTTCACTTCTTATTGGGAAAACTCTACAAGAGTATCAAGCAAAAGGGCGCTTCAGTTCGACATTTTACCATCGCTCTGAACTTAGATCCAAAGGTATGTTTCATCATCTTGATTGCAAAAGTTGCCACTAACAAATTACAGGCTAGTCAGCAAATCAAAGAAGCAATCGAAAGTCTAGAGCAAGGAGATGACGATGACGATGATGAAACCAGCATGATGGGTTGATTAGATACCACCGTTGAACTCAATTTTTGGTCACAATAGTTCCACTTCGAATTCCATCATCTTTTGCTTTCGCATTGCTTCTTAAAGCCGTCTTTTCACAGATACCCATCAGTCCATCGAACGTATTATTACCCAAGTTCATTAAACGACCACCCCCTTTTAGCCAGACATAATCTCATTACCTCAACGTACTACTCATCACATCACCGAGTATTTCTACAAACAAAAACACAGCTGCCAACAGTACGGCGAAACATGATGATACGATAAAATTGGAGGGCGATCCAGTCACGATTAGGAAAAGAATCTAAGCATTTGCATTGGTTGGCGTTCTTACTTCTTTCCAACACGGCCCCTCATCACAGATGAGTGGATGGATAGTCAGATTTTTTCCACCCTATGAGCAAAGTCTCTCGGCAACTCGATTGGTCGGTTGCACTATATCACTACGATGGGATGGCTACGGTGATAATAACCACTAATCAATGGCCAGCAAGAGCAAATGCAGTGGGGATCCAGACATGCATGGACGGAGAGTGTGTAAAATGAAATATTGTAAATAATAGTTATCTCTTTCATCCTCCTTCCTGAACTTAATCATACATGGATGAAGGAACGCTAGATGAAGGAATGAAAAGAATTAAAGATGAAGAATAAGAAGATTGCTTCATACTTTCAACTACGAAATTTAACTTTTTGGTTCCTGGATTGATGTGATCTCCATTGCCTAGGGTGTGTGGAAGTGAAGGTATGGATCTTGTTAAAACTATCTAGCGATGTTTCTTTAAGACACTCGATGCTTATTTCTTAAGTATTTCTAAACCCTAAGTATTTCCCCCTCGGATCCCCCTTACTAACACTGATTTATTGCGATTACTATTCATCATTCTAGAGGTATTTCGATTTGCAGTGCAGAATGCCTGATTACTATAGCTCAACCGATGCGGTTATAAGCGAGGTAAATAGGTTATACGCACGACGGAAAATGAATACTGTTTGATTCTTATCTGTCTCTTTCTTTTTGACTTGGTACTTTGGATTAATACTAATATACTTGAGTAATATCTTTTATGACTCTTGGATTCTTTTTACTGGAAAGTAATGATTGAGGTCTAGTACTTAAGTAGAGAGAGTATGGTTTTCTGGTTATTGTTGAGTTGAGTTAATAGAGTTAGTAGAGTGGGTGGTTTTATGGGTTGTGTGTGATTTGGGGAGATTTGGGGAGTTTTGAGGAGATTGTGTGTAATGTCTACCTTTACATTCGGTTATCCTTGAGTAATATATGTGAGTACTGTTTATTATTGTTGGCTATGTACTCCAGTATATCATATATAGAGTATTTAATTCGGATGTGATGGGATGGGATATTCGGTTGGTCAATGAATTGAGCGTTTTCGAAAGGACTGTTTGTGTGCGGACTTTACCCAGTGGTAATATTGGTGTATGAAAAGGGTAGTGCTCCTTCAAATTATTTTGTAAGAAATTGGAGAATTGAATAAACATGTTATGTTGTGTAATAGCTGTTCTCTACTGTAGTTCCGACGAATGTCAGTTCTAATCCTACATACACGATTTCAGCACTCCCCTGAGTCAGAGCTACACAACGGTATTACATTTTACTTTTTTTGTATAGTATCTTGGTTGTCCTCTATTGTCGATCCAAAGAGAACATTGTTTTCTAGTATTTTCTGATTCACCTTGTGACTCTCGAGGTTGTTCTTTGTTCTTCGTTCAAGGAAGAACAATTGTCTTGTTTGATTGTTCTGCATTAGAACAGCACAGGTAGAGATTCATAGCGAGTGCTTTGTTCTGTCGCATTGGGTATAACGATTATCGTGTTTAGCTTTTCTGTTAGGTTCACTGTAATATTCGCTGTAAAGCTCACCTATTTAGAGAGTCCCAGGGTATCCAATAGTCAAGATTGCAGTCCAACAATAAGATATTCTTAATCTCTGAATATATCTCAAATGTTATTTTGAAAAATAATATTGAATTGCTTGAAATACATCAATTGTTTTCAGAGATTGAAAATATTTCGAATATTGGAATCGCTCTAATTGGACTATAGTCCAGACTATTGAATACCCTGTTGGAGACCCCCTACCCCCCTTTTATTTTCCTCGAGAGGCGAAGATAAATGTCAAAAATAAAAAAAGTCTGGATGTATTCAAATTCACATTCAATACATTTCACCATTCCAAATCTACTATTAAATCTATAGATGTTTTATTGCCATGCCTTCATCACCCAAGTTGTAGTAGGTATCTCCAACATTGTTGTGCGGGGACTGGCCTAGGAGCCTCGACCCTCATGGCGGCATTGTTCTTTACATATTCATGAGCTGTTCACACAGTTCAATCCTTAAACAAAGTCATCCAGATACCTATAAATGCTTGAGAACCTCCTCTCAGTCTTCCCTTCCACAACTCCAGACACCATACCGTGCCCACTTCAACAATAACAGAAAACGATATCTACTCAATCAACAAAAACGGATATCTATTCAACACCTACACAAACTTTCAGAATACTCATTGCAAGATGTGTATCACTCTTTATTTTCAGTTCATGGAGTGTGGCCACGAAGAATCATGCATACGTACATGCCGTCAAGATGGTTCTCTTTGTGGGTCCATGGAAAGATTGACTTGGCCAAACATCGATGACTTCTGTCGTGAGTGTATGATGTTAGATGACCCCAGAGATGCGTTAATAATCAATCGTCAGACTCCAGGACGCCGCCGCATTGCTAATCTCGTCGAACAGTATTTGGATTCGGATCCCAGGCTTCAATCGAGTGAGATACAAACTCTTGCCAAAGGTATGCCCATGCTTACCGAAGGTCAAGAATCTGAAGTGTTGAATCTTCGCTTGTTTAATGCGGGAGCCTTTGAAATTCTTTCCGAGCAAAGCATTACCAGACTCAATCATTTTGTCAATGAGCATTTAATGCCCTATTTTTGGTTCGCAGTAACGCGCCGTCATCCTCCACTATTTATCGAAAGATTGGTGTATGTGCGTCTTCGACACATCTTGTTGCTGAATATTGGAATGCGTCTCACAAAGCATAGTCTAACAATGACCGAAATGCACATTGCGATGGACTTTGAAAGACCTGTTCAGACTCTTTCCCCGAACGAGATCCCACTTCGTGATTCTGACGAATGTGGCATTTGTCGAACTCCCCTCCACGAAACGGATGAGTGAGGAGAGCCAGTCAGAACAAGTTGCAATCATATGTTCCATCGAAAATGTATTCAGAGATGGCTTGATTTCTCACCCAACGGTGACTGTCCGGCGTGCAGAACAGTAATCCAGGATTTTGGCGTAGCCTCTCTTCTCAACAGGGTCGAGGTTCCAGAACCAGAATGGCTCACAATTTTGATGATCCCCCAACCGATGGAGTTTTATTTAGGGTTGATGTAGTTGTTGATGTGGCATTCCGAAAACTCCAAATCCCATAATCGCAAATCACAAGGAAAAAGAGAACAGAAAATTAAAGGAAATTGTATTCAAAATTTACACACCTATAACGGTCTCTTTCTTTGGTAAGTCGCTCATATTTCCGGTATTGATGGTCTAAAGATCTAAGAAAAGGACTGTGATGATCGGATTGCTTGATGGGTGCTGTGTAAGGTGAGGAACTCAATTGCCAATTTCCTTGTTTGACCCCTATTTGACTTTTCTCCTTTCCGATAGCTGGTACTATTTTTGCTTTATGGAAAGGACTACCCATAACACAATCCAAATTGAAAAATAAACAATAGATTCTTAATTTTCCAAATTCTCAATTCGACTTTTCCACGTGACAAAATCTGAATTCTTGATAAAAAGGGGTTTACCGAAAGACCTTGAAGTCTGATGAGTGTACGAATATATAAAACCAACGAATTATATAAGTTACAATGACCTAACCATGATAAAAAAGACGTGAACACTGTAATCAGTTTGAGATAATTCAATGTCTCTGTAAATACTTCACTAAACTCTCCATCTATTCAATTTTCCGACCTTGTCTCAATAACCCCAAAAATGACAACTCTGAACGACCAATAACTAAGTCTCTTTACCTATCTAAATAAATGTTTTCGGACCCTATACTACTTGCTCACTCTACCACAACTAACTTGAATGTTCCTTTCTACAACCTACCTGTCTTTCCAATTTACAACTATTCTTGCTTCACAATGACCTCTCCGTACTCAACTTTCATCTTTCACCTCTCATCTACGCTCTATCATCTACATTCTCAATTCCCTTATACCCATCCATACCCATACCCTACCAACCCATCCTCCCCATCCCAAATTAAACCACCCAAACCATCCTCACTCTCACTCATTCCAGCCTATTCCAGATTTCCAGTAACCAATCAACCAACCAACCAATCAACCAACCATATATATTTCCTCAAAATCCAATATATCATCATGATCTAATATATCAAACTTACGTAATTACTTATTTACTCCTCGAATAACACAAAAACAAACAAACAAACACTGAGAGAGAGCTTTATTATTAAAACTCTGACTATAATTTAATCTAATGAGTAAATCCATTTTATTATCTCATAAACTCCTTCTCGGGTTTTTTCTTTACATTTCGTTTTATTCGATTTTCTATTTCTTAACTTCAACTTCAATTTAAAGTTGATTCCTTATATTTGAGTGGAGAATTGTACAGTAGACTATGATATCGAAGATCCCGAGTTTTGTTTTATGCTTGCCATCCGATCCTGCATAGTTACCTTACTGTATGTATCTCTTCAAACCGCGCGAGCAAAACAACCTACTATTATTCATTCTCTCACTAGTCTTCATCAGTGCATATCATCTCTCAAATGCATCACTACACTCACCATATACACACTAAAGTAAGCATCACCAAAACTTTCCACTTTCCACTTTGCATCAATAATCTCAGATTTCTATTACCGACCCCTATCAATTTCGCCACCCTACCCTAAAGGGCCTAACATCAAACAATCGCCACCCCCAAAAAGATAACCAAAACCGCCGCATAAGCCGCCAAAACCAGCATAACATCCCACATACCCCACTCACCGCCCCTCCCCCTCCCACCCACCCCAGCCCTCGCATTCCTATCTCTCACCCCCTCAGCCCCCTCCCATCCACTCCTCCCCTCCTCCCCCCCATCCATTCCCCACGCCACCACCAAACCCACAACCGCCACACTAACCCCTACCACACCCACCCCCCCAACCCTCCCCACTCCCCCCGGCCAAAGCACCAACACCCCCACCGGCGCCAACAAAGCACCTCCCCCCAATACCCCTCCCAGTACCCTCCCTGCCCACCTCACAAACGGACCATTACCCCTCCTCCACCCTCTTTTCCTCGCATCCCTTCTTAATCCCCTAAACACCACACTATTCAAACTCCAATCCGTATGATACGCTACCAATTTCCGTTCAAGCTCATGTGCAAAAGCTTGTTCCAGGGGATTATTATACGATTTGGCGGCTTCGAGGATGGCGAGTTGTTTGCCGTAGAGGTGGAAGCGTGGGGGGAAAGATGATTTGGAGAGGGAGAGGGGGGGGATTAGGGAGGTGAGCCAGTATTCGTAGTTGCGGATTGAGCGTGCTGGGGGTGGGGGGTGTGGTTAGTCGAGATGGAATTGGAGAGAGAAGGGAATAGGTTATTGAGAACAAAAGGGAGAAATTGATGTTCAGGAAAGATAGATATACATAGGATACGTACTGTATTTCTCGAGATCTTCTTGTATTTGATCCCAGCGCTCGGGGATGCGTACTTCATTATATCGTCAGCTGATAGTCGAGGTAAAGCTATCCGACTGTATGTAATACTTACAGTCTTTATATTTCTCGTTTCGGCTCAATAATATCCAATTATGCTTATGCAATTTTGCAGTGGAGTATAGTATATCCTCCAAATACATCGTTCGAAGCATCGCCCTATGTTCACCCATTGGATATCTATCTCAATCACAAATCAGTCCCACCATATATCCAGGCCCTCTAGTACAACCTTTCGAAGTACACAGGGAGAATCACATACACATCAGGCAGATCCTCCGACCTCGGATCATACTTTTCCAAAAACTCAGCCAAATCCTTGGGCAGCAATTCCTCCTCCATCTCCACCGGCAACGGCCCCACAAACCCGCCTTCCCTCATCCCCTCACTCGCCCCTCTCCTCTGCATCACCGGTCCCTTTGAACTTCCCGCTGCAAACTCCTGAAACTCAGGTTCCTCCCTGTGCACACTAAGTGCCGTCTTCAACGCCTCTTTGAAAAGATGTGTTTGATAACGGACCTGCTGTTCCTGCTCTTCACCCAATAACGCATCATGGCTATGCCCACTTTGCTGCTGATTCCTGCGGAAATGATGTTCTGCGGCTTTTTGCTTTAGGTTTTTCTTGATGCGTGCTTGGGGGGATAGGGGGATCGGTGCGGAGACATGGACGGGTCGATCATTGGGATCGCTCATGCTGAAACCTCTTTTTGCCCTGTGTGGGACTCCTCCTGCGGGTAAAACTCCTAGGTACTCGTGGAGTCTATCCAACTGATCTTTATCCAATTGACCTTTATCCAGCACTCCAGCCGTGGCTCCATTTCCTAGTTTCCCAGTCCCAGTCCGAGAAGCAGAAGGAGCACTCCAAGAACGATCGCTAAAGGTGACGGATTTGGGACTCGGGCTTGGAGGTGGTTTGAATATGGTGTCGTGGCGGTAAACGACAGAAGGGGTATCGAAGGGATCGAGTTGGGATTGGGGGGAGAAGAGAGGAGAGGGGTTGGGAGGAATATATGAGCGGCCTCGGTGGTCACCTGTGAAGCCTTTTTTGTAGGCGCGACCTCCTTCGAGATCGGGGGAGCGGGAGAAGAAGGATCGCATGCTAGTGGTGAGTGATGTGATGGGGAGTACAAAATGCTTTTGATAGGGATACTGAAATCACATGTTAGGGAGAAAGAGAGATGGGATATTGGAGAACAGTGGAAGAAGATGGTATAAGGTAAACATGATGTCGGGAAAAGGGTAATTTGGTTGCACTTTCCCAGATTGATAAACCCCAGCTCGGGGTGTTCAATCGTCCGGGCTGCGGTCTAGAAAAGAGCTTCTAATCCTTGAAATACTGTGTCTCTTTGAGAATAGGTCATTGATTTCAATGGATTGATTATTCCAAATGGATCCAAGATATCAATCAGACCAGTCTAAGATACCGAACCGATTAAGATAAAAAGCCAACTCAGAGACCAAGATTAATTTCATTCTCTGACTGCAGTCTGGACTATTAGAAACCCAGACCCAACTTATTAATATCTATTAATTCTTTCTATATCTAGAATCTGGTTCATCTTGTCTAACTTCTCAACCATCGCCCATCTATAAATCTACTATTGTACACCCACAAACGATACTATTTTACAACTTCGCCTTGAATTTCTTATTCTCCTCCTTCAATGGTTCCGCCTCATTCACATCCACCTTATCATCCGTACTTTTCGCAGGGCTACCAGGAGTATCCTTCTTCTTCGGCGCCGCATGATAACCCCCCCTTTCGTTATCCGAGTTCGTAATATTCCCTTCATCATCCCTTTGAATACCCAACTCAACCAACTTCGCAAAAACTTTACTGAAATCCTCAAAGAACTTCTCTTTATCATCTGCGTATTTCCCTACCCAGTGCTTGAACTTCTTATCTTGCGTGAGGGCCAAATCCGTTGGAAGCATCATCAATTCCGTCTCGGTATCCTCATCGTAGTTGACGAATTGTTCCATTCCATTTTGTAACTTCTTTTTGCGCCATTGCAGGGAGAGCAAGAGTCTATAATATTGATTCGAAAACCTCGTAGGATTATTGACCCAAGCTCCCTCGAATCCGGAACGATCACTATGGCAACGTCCAAGATTATGTGCTCCGCTCAAGGCAACAATTTCCTGATCATTAAACCCCATACGGTAGAATATCCATCGAAGATGATCGGAACCTTGCGCCCCGTCGGGCAAGCGTCCTCGTGGGGGTAGTTTCGAATCGTCGACAAAGTCTGTTCTCCCTCCTTTCCATTCAATATCTGGTCCGCCCATTTCTTTGATTGCCACCACGCCCGCCAGCGTCCAAAGATCCGCATATGTTATCCAGGAGTGCTTTGCCTTGACTGGCTCGAGAAATACTCTTGCGTGCTGTAGACCGGCGTTTGCTGGGTCCCCTCCTTCACTTTCGTACCGCATACCAGCCCCATTGGATCCGCCAGTATCTGTTTCAGCATCGAATGTTCCGGAAGAGTGCCTACAAAATATTAGGTTGTGAATCGGAAGGAGTTGTATGCGCCGAAGTGGATTGCAGCAGCTGGGAACAGTCTGGAAGAAACATGGAATGGAAGCCCACATACCATGCTAAGCGCACAAGAACTGGTCCAGCACTGCCATCATCGTATTCCGGTTGATGTAAAAGACCAACAATATCCTTACGAACGGCGGTAAAATCTCCTTTCTTACTCATCTTATTTGCTGTATTTTCGAACAAATCCCCAAAAGTAATATGTATGAAAAAGAAATCTAGAGTATATCGCCACTTATAATAGAAATACAGCCGAAGAAAGGAAAGGGGAAACACGAGGAAAGGATACCGGATAGAGTTCATACAAAAGAGACGCCATTGCCTACCGAGGCTCGCGGCAATACCTATCTCCATTCTAATGATATTCCATTCCTTTAAACGCGCGATTGTCTTGTCCAAAACCGGGGCGGAATGATACTAAGATACTAACATTGTGGGTCTTTTCGATGATTCATTGACATTTATTTTGGTGGTGGTGATAAGGAAGTGATGTTAAATTTCATTTCCGTGATACGCCAGTTATGTTTGCCGAGGTCGGACATTGTGTCTCTAAGCGTGTGGGTGTGGAGTGTGTCCATAGATTTTGGAGTGTGAGGTCAGCATCGCCTGCATGACCAATTCCTTACTACATGGTGTCGGAGGTGTGTATGTATTGTGTATTGAGTGGAGGAAGCCAATACTTATGCCTTATAATTTCGAAATAACACGTTGTCAGTTGCTAGAGATTGAAGAATAACCTAGAGTTATTGGATGGCCTTGTGAGTGAGTGTCTGTCTATTCAACTGGTCTTGGAATGATGCCGTTACGGACCTCCGGCGCTCTCATCAATTGCTTGATCAAGCTGAGATCATTACCGGTACCGTATATGACTGTATTTGAGCCTCGATCTTTGGCAAAATCACATCAAGGCTTTGTCTCTCCACTAAACACTCAACTCAAGGGAAAGAACGAGCAGCAGTTCAAATATATGGTATCAGAACTTGGCTTGTGAATTACATAATCAATCCACAAGGACCAACTCACATGATACAACACCCCGGGAATATATGAAACACCACGGCAGGAGTGGTGTTATGTCGTACAAACAAGCATCAAACTGCTTTTGTTGGCTGTGCGGGTGAGACCGCTGATAGACATTCACCCTTGTTAATGACATCGAGGTTGCGCAACCAATGGTAGTCATTGTTTTCAAACGTGGGACATCCTGTCGTGGTTGTCATCTCTCTCTCCAGCGCTCTTGAATGATGATCATGAGCCGGCGATAAACGCAAAACTTAAAGTCTGACTGTTTGACTCCCTTGAAAATCCTCCAAGAAGATCAGGACTCCAATTGGGCGATTTATCTTGTCTTGGCGCCGCGTGGGTGTGAACTGTGAAGTTCATTAATGGTTTTTATAAGGTGGCACGTGGAGCAGGGGCAGGTCGGTTGAGTGGGCCGGAGATTATTATCCAGGTACAAAATGAAGAGGAGGGGTTATCTATCTAAAGCTTCATTTCGTTGTGAACCTGTGATATTATTGAGTTCAACCCAAGTACAATTCGCAGAAAGTTTGGATGGGGTTTGGTGATTGAGGACCTGCTTTGAGTTCACAGTAGAAACAGGATCGCTACCGGATTAGATGAAGGGGTAGGTAGTGAGGGGTTTTTAAAGATTCAAATGTATAGTGACATAAGGTTACAGCAAAAAATGCAAGAAGTCAAATTTTTTGCGATCACAACTTAATTTGAAACAATCTTGAGTTAGAAGGGGGGTTAGATTGGGTTCAAAGATACCAGTACCCAAAGATTATATCCGCCAAAACCTTAATATTAGGAGTCCTAATATGGATTAAGGTTTAGGACTAAGCTTATCCAGAGTAACTGAGTTTTGACGGTAGAATAACAATTTGAATCACCTCATGAAAACATCCCAATTGCTTCTTCGAAATATCAAGAAGCATTTATATTTAATTACCGAAATAGGCCTTTCTAGACCAAAAAGATTACCAATTACGGCATAGCCGAGACTCCGGGTTACTGCATTCATCGATAGAAAAAAAGGTTTAAGATTTCTTTAGACAAAGGAGAAAACTTTGGTAATAATTGTTATCATAAAGTTTGATCAAAAAAAAAAGTCCAAACCAGAGCTGAAAATGAAGATGATAAGTCAATTAACCATCTGAGAAGAGGTTATTAGATATTATATATTATACCTGGTATATACTTATCAGCCAAAGCGTAGTACAACACCAATTAGCTCTTTATACGAAGCACAAGAAGGTTAAAAGTAAATTGAATGAAATGAACATCTGCAACCAATTTTACTCAACCCATGAATAATAATAACTCTATAAAAAAGTATCATATCCGGAATCACTCTTCTTTCTCTATCTACTCCGTATACTCCTAAGTCCTGATTCTATCTATTATATACAAGTACTTTTACTATTTTACCACTTGCATACAGTACAAGTACGGGTTATATATATACGAGTACATAGTACGCTTTCAATATACTGTAATACAACTACTCCAAATTTAAATAATAATAAATTCATATAATACCAATCTAGACCAATTGATTTGCATCCACTAGCTAAATTTCTATCACCCATACCCACCCACATCTATCCCAATCATCAATTCATTTGTTATATCAAAACCCCCACTTCACTTCATATTTCTCAAATACAACCCATACGGAGGAGTATACAATCAGTCAATCAACCAAATCAACCATCTAACAGAGTGGTATTGGTATTTGATTGATGATTGTCCAGTGATGTGAGCTTTGGTTACACTACAGTACATCAAATCACCACTCATCTAAATAATCCTTGAAAATAATTATATCATCACAAGGTTACTTTAAATACTGGAGATACCTCAACCTTTTCTACTTTCACTCCATCTAACCCGCTTTCTTCCCCAACATGTCGAATTCGGAACAAAGGATAGTCGAGAGCCGATTACAAAATGGAAGTTTCGAAGTTGCGTCAGGTCTTGCGTCAGCCCAGGTTGGATGTGCTACGGCCACATTTAGGAACGACGTAAACACGATACAAAATTCAAACGTTTCATTTCCTCTTCAATCAAGTCAAGCTCCAGCATTTACTGCCATATTTGAATCAAATACCATAGCACCTTCGCCTCCTCATAGCCGATCCACTTCAACCAACCAGATATATACCCCACTCGCGCTTGACACCACTTCTCGTCTTCATCCAAATATAGATCCGTCATATAGTCAGACCCCAAGTCCTTTAAGCGCGGGTCTGCGAATACAAACCGATATCGTTCCTGGTTGTACAATCACATCTGCCAGCACAGGGACCGGATTGACTGAACGCGAATCTCCTGATACCACCCGAATACATTCAAGATCCGGCGGACCGTTGGGGATGTCTCTCGCACGAACTCCGAGTGTCAAGAATGTCCTGGCAAGCAGTATAGGTAGTAACAATTCTACACCAAACTCAGCATTGTCGTCACCAATGTTGAACGCAATGGCAGATGTTACTCCTCTACCCTCCCCACTCATGTCGGGAGACTCGCCCGGACCTTGGAAACGACTTAACTCAAGACGAACTTCGCGCGAACATATGCTTCCAATACATTCGGATGCGGCACTCATCACATCGAACGGCGAATCGGTTTCCTCTGCGATGGCAAATCAACAAAAGAGAAGGGCATATCATGGATTAATAACAAATGCTGGTGAATCTGGTCTGACGGATGCGCAAGTCAATCGAAAGAAGAATGCGGAAGGACATACTAGGAATAGAAGTATGAGCGAATATGTACCAGATCCTATACAGGTATCAAAACCTCGGAATATTACCGTCTCTAGTTCGCACGCCCCAATCATAGATGGAGCAGCAGAATCGGTTCCACCATCAGACATGCATATGCGGAGAGAACCACATTTAGCAGTCCAACGGGGATTGGCTCCCATACCGAGACCACCAACCCCACCATCGAGTCGAACAGGAGGGGAAAGCAGTGATAGTGATTCGTCATTGACTAATAATATTCCAAGGGCTCTTCGGAAATCAAGATGTGAATACTTTGATGCATATACGAGGAATGATTCCAAACGACGAAGATGGAGAGGTATCAAAGTCTTAGGGCAAGGTACTTTCAGCAAAGTCATTCTAGCGACAAGCCAAGTACAGGACGACGAAGGCCGCATAGATGAAGATAATGTGTTTGGAATCGAAGGAATAGTCACACCAATTGATGTAAAAGTCGACCGGAAAAAATTGGTAGCAATCAAGATTTGTGAACATGGTCCCAAAGGAGGGGCATCGGAAGAAAGAGTAGAGATGTCACTAAAACGTGAATTGGAAATTATGAAATCGATACATCATCCTTCCTTGGTTCACATCAAAGCTTGGAGTATAGAAGACACGAGAGCTATCTTAGTCTTGAGTTATTGTCCCGGTGGAGACCTCTTTGAAGTGGCTAGTCAACATAGAGATGTTCTCGTCCCATCGTTACTCAGACGTATGTTTGCAGAACTTATTGGAGCAGTCCAATATTTACACGAGAGACACATTGTCCACCGGGATATCAAATTAGAAAGTAAGCCTTTGATTCTCCTCCTTCCCAAAGCCCTCTACATAGTTTTCAAAAATTACGAACACCACAGACTAACCGAATACCCCTACTTTCTCAGATGTCTTGGTCAATCTCCCACAACACGAACTCGCAAAACCTCAAGACTGGACTACATATCCCTACTCAATTATCACCCTCACCGACCTTGGTCTCTCTCGTCGAGTAGCCGATGATGAAAAGCTTACTACCCGGTGCGGATCCGATGATTATGCTGCACCAGAAGTTATCATGGGTCAACCATATGATGGGCGCGCTACTGATGCCTGGTCTCTTGGCGTCTTGCTCTATGCATTGCTGGAAAGCAGGTTACCATTCGACCCCAACCCAGGAATGTCAGAAGGACATAAACAGCGAAGTCGAACGAGCCACAGGATTGCGCGGATGGAATGGAGATGGATCGAATATTTTGGGGAGGAGGGTGATCACGATGGTGATCCAGAAAAATTCAAGGAAAAGGGATTGGAGGGGGCAATGGAAGTTACGGAAGGGTTGTTGAAGAGAGCAAGAAGCAGGTGGACTTTAGAAAAGGTCCAGGATAATGAATGGGTTAAAGGAGGTGTGGATGTAGAAGGTGGTGTTAGATGGAGGGAGGAGTTTATCCCTGAGGAAGTTAGAGGTGGTGGAGAATAAAAGGAGGGGAATTGACTAGAGAGTCAGCATGCGACCCCAGTTCCTCCTTTTGGTGTCTCAATGCCGACTTCGGCTTCGCTCTACCAAACGATCATTCACTCGTTACATAACAATCTTGTCTGTTCATTGGACAGGATAGAGTCAGATTTGTCTTTCTTTTCTTCTCTGCTCGTGGGTTTGCGCTCACCTTTACTGCGATGTTTTAAGAAGAGCTGGCATGCATGGGTTATAGCATGGTGTTTCATGGATTTTATTTGGGGGTATGGGGATGAATGGATGGAGGAAGCACATGGGTACGAGGGTACGAATGTAAATGTTACTATTCGATTCGATTCGACACTTGTTTTGTTCATATAATTAGGGATTTGGGCGGATATGGATGGGTTGGGACGGGAAAGGTTAGGATGGCTTTGTTTGTGTATATTATGAGGGAATAGGATAGGATGGATGAATGGATGGGATGATGTGGGGGAGAGAAAGGGGGCGTGGTGCTAGTTGGAAGGGGATATTATACCCCGTGGAAATAATGGATGATTGATGCGGGAAGGAAAGGAAAGAAGGGAAGATGGGAACTCAAGCGAAAGGTGTGGAATTAATGGATGGGATGGGATGGATGGCTCTAGTTGGCCAATTAGAAAGTGGGTTTCGATTTTGATTTTGGCTTTTATAAATGAAGAAAAAAAAGGGGAGGGCCGAAGGGTGAGGGTGGGGTGGAGATGGAGAAAAAGATGTATATGAGAAAGAGGAAAAGTGAGGAGAGGAGAGATAGAGTATTATTGAAGTTATAAGATGAGTTGAGATAATTAGATAAAGAATTAAGATAAAAGAATTGAGATGAGTAAAGTTGAGATGAGTTGACTTGAGATGAAATGAGATGAGATAGATGGAATACCCGTAGTTCCAATATGTGATTATGATTGTGATTATGATTGTCATAACAAGTCTTAATGGAATATCTAATCTACTTGTACTATACTCGAGTAGATAAACATTCAGAACAGTACTCGGAATAAGTAGAACTATTGATTTCCAAGTTAAAGCTAAAAATCAAAAGATAAAGATTAAGTTCAGAGTATTCAATAGTCCAGACTATTATAGTCTAATGAAAAAGATTCCAATATTCGAAATGTTTTTAATCTTTGAAAAGACTCGGAATTGAATTATTTCAAGCAATTTATTAATTCAAATATATTTGATAATTGAAATGATTTCAATGTTTTTTTTGATATATTCAATATTTACTAGTAAAATCAAAATAATGTTTGAGAGATATTTGGGAATTACTCGAGTAAGAATATCTTATTATTAGATTATACTCGAGTAGTCTAGACTAATTATTGGATATATTCTATATATATAAAATGTCTAGTATATTACTATATGATTATATCTATCTATATCTCAATAATAAATTACATCCCTTTGACTCGGAGATACCTAATTTGACTAGAAAAAATCAGTTAGTTTGAAAGAGAAAGATATTTCCAAACGTTCATCGGCTTTTGAAAAATCAAGCCTTCCAGGAACAACTTGTTGTCTGGACCATTGAATACTTAAGATCATCTCACTATGCCCATATCGCCTAGCAATACCCTCTCTATTTCCAAACACAAAACCCCATTTGTCTTTCAAATATCATCCCGAAGCTTTAATTAAGATCACCAAAACACGAGCCTCCGAGCCCATACCCAAGTGCTCCCATATCCATCAAAAAATGATAGCCATCTCCTCATCCGCTATCCGCCTCTTTCTAAGATTCGAACCTTCGCGAAACGGATTCCATACCGTACCCTTTGCAATCGCATCCTTCGATATCATCGTATCTGTATCCGGGTACTGCTTCTTCACAAACTTGTACTTTTTGAACATCGCCTCGAGAGCCTTCGATCTCTCCATTCCCTCCAGCTCTACCAAACTTCCCAAGATCCTGACTCTTTCATCTCTATAGCTCGCTAAGATAGAAAGACAAGTGAACATCAAGAATTCGAAATAGACGAAAAGGAAGATAGTGATACCGATAATCAGGTATAAGAACATGACCTCGGCGCTCCGATCGCATTCTTCGATGTGATCATGGTTGTAAAAAGCGAATGGCCATTGGTGTAAAAATGGAAAACAAGAGGTCATCTCCTTTTGATTGCATAATAATGTTAGGGCCTCACATTGACCATGGCGCCAGCGAATAACACTAATCTTTGCCAATATAGCAAAGAAAAACCAGGTTAACGCAAACATTGGATCGATGTTTGCTTATATATTGAGAGGAGATTCAAATTCTTTTGATAGCGGTGGTGGTAGAGGGTCTGTTTTCTAGAATAGTAGAAATCTGAATTCTTGTGAAGACGGTATACAAAGAAGTGAAGTGGGAAATACTAGTCCTAGTATTACCACCATGTATATGAGGATTTAGTGAATGATGATATGATCGAGTCACACTCGGAGAGAGTCAGAGGCTGATAGAAGATGAGATAGATAGTAGTAGATTCTTATTTTATATAGAACTGAACTCATTTCTACCTGTATAGATTTATGACGCGAGTCTTTATAGTTTATTCTAGAGGCTAAAATCTAATCCTTCATTGATATACCTGACAATTCTTGAATTAAGACCGGCCAATCCCGGGGTTTACAGTAGTAGAAACTCAAAACCAAGAAACAAAGAGTTTACTCTCTACATCATGGCTTTTGCCGATCCCTCTCTAATATCGTAGTCATGCCGCTAGAGTAGAAAGTCCGCAACTCCTATCATACTATCTATATATATACCCAATTTCATAACGTGTATTCAAACATTGTGATTTTTGACTCTTCGCGAAATTTCACCTTGATCTCAAAATGGATAGTGTTGGTAATACAGAGGTGGAATTTGCAGTTACTCACAAAATTATTCCAAGAAACGGGCCTACTACAACTCCTGAAATTTGTCGTCGGTCGACAGTGTTGTTGATTATATCACATGATCACTAATGCGAATATCGAATGACTACAGATATGTGGTTGTGCATTAATGGTATACTGTATGCCCACCTTTTTGGGTTTGTATCTCTGACAAAATAGCAGTGCGAAATAGTCCCGCAACTACTCGAGTATGGATGCTGGGAAGAATATAGTCCGCAAATCTATATCTATACTTCAAGTATTGAATGATTCCAAGCATCGAAAGGCTGCCTAAGCACATTGTATTGTATTAGCTGTTTTCGATGATAGTGTTTCTTCAATCATAACATCTCTATAGGCAGAAGTATATTCTGAGCCCAACAGAAGCGAGTTATCTCTGTAAGGGAGCAATATTATCATATCAGAGTAGATCATTGCTTTAATTGAGAGTAGACAAGCGAGGGAACAACTATAGAAGAAAAGGAGAGGACTATGTTTGACCTCTGCAATGATTATCCCATTCGGCTGGGTTAGCTAGTATTTTCGCTTACCCATCAAATCAATAAGTCAACTACCCCACTTTTCGGCCACCCCCCCTTTTCGGCCACCCCCCCTTTTCGGCCACCCTCAAAACCCACACCGCCTCAGCAACCTACCTTCTTAAATATTTTCTGATTAAACAACCATTTAATCAATTGATTTCAAATTTTGATTTATTATTATTTGTATAATGTCGAAACTCCATATTGAAGACGATATTGCTGCAGCTTTAAATGCTATCGTGAATGGTGTTTCGATGCGAAAAGCTGCTCTGGAATATGGGATTCCTTGCATTACACTTCAGAGTCGTATCAATGGCTGTGTATCCCATCAAAAAGGTTCTAAAATGATGCAAAAGATTGCCCCGATTCAGGAGAGACGTTTAGTAAAATAGATATTAGTACAAAAGAGCTTGGGTACTAATCCTACTCATCGGCAAATTCGAGAAATTGTTGAACACCTCCTCGATATAAAAGAACTCGATTCTACCCTTGGAAAACGATGGGTATGCAATTTTTTGGAGAGGAATCCAGAGATTAGAGTCAAGAGATAATATAGAATCGATTCTGCCCGAGTTTCGGGTGTTTTCTATGATATTATTGCGCCATGGTTTCGAAAACTCGAATTGCCCGAGATTATTGATACAAAACCACAAAATCGATACAATATAGACGAAGCTGGTATAATAAAGGGTCAGGGTCTTAACGACCTAGTAGTAGGAAGTTCCCAGCATTGTTATATTAAAAAAAAACAACCTGGTTCAAGAGTTTGGACATCTTTTATCAAGTATATTTCGGCAACAGGAAAAGCCCTCAAACCACTCGTTATTTTCAAGGGGAAAACTGTTCAACAACAATGGTTTTCCATTGATTTTAGTCTTTATAAGGATTAGAACTTCACTACTACAGAAAATGGATGGACTACTAACACTACAGAATTAGAATAGTTGGAAAAGATATTTATACCTCAAATTACCCCCTTTGAGCCCAGTAATACATAATTACTCATATTGGATGGGTATGGAAGTCATGAAACTATACCCTTTATATAAAAATGTTTCGAACACAATATATATCTTCTATTCCTATCACCACATACATCCCACATCCTACAACCATTAGATTTATCAGTCTTCTCACCTCTGAAAAATGCCTATCGACATACACTCAATAATTTGAATTCTCTCTCTGATTCTACACCAATTGGAAAGCGTAGCTTTCTTCATTGCTACCAGAAGACTAGAGCAGAAACTCTAATAATCCATAATATCAAAGCGGGGTAGAAAGCATCGGGTTTATAGCCCAAAAACCGCGCTAAACCTCTTATGAATTGATTATTGCTTGAAAACAGCAACCAAGAGGTTTTATTGACTAATCCAGTATCTGATGATTATCCCCAGTTTCAATGGAATATAGGGGCATCAGCTATTGTTTGGAAAACCCCTCAAAAAGCATCTGATCTTCGATTATATACATCGACTATGATCCAAGAAAAAGAGCCTGATTTGCCAACGAGACGGTTGCTTTTTCGAAAGATTATTAAAGCTTTTGATATCAAGGATTATAAACTTATAGTATTGGGAAAACGAATAAAGCAATTGGAGTATCAATTGGAGACAGTTGTACCTAAGAAAAGGCGTAAGGTTGTAACTAGTCCAAATACCAGGTTTACAGGGATTAGAGCTATTAGGGAGGCGCAAATCGTGGCTGGGAACCATGGAATTATTGCAGAGGATAGCGATGATACAATTGAAAGTGACGGTACAGGCGATTTTATTTTAATTGAATAGTTATTGAGTTATATGGTTTGGGAGGTAGAGAGTTTTTTTTTATCGGGTGGCCGAAAAGTGGGGTAGTTGACTTAAGCATATTCATGCTATACATACAAATGTTGATTAAATAGGTATCCCTATCAAGTCTTGACTACAAACCTCACTTTCTGCTTTTATACTACTTGAAGCCTCACTTCATGACTTACTTCTATTTTCTAAGAAAGTCTGATCTCAAGTCAATCAATACGGTAGTAGTATGACCGTAGTCCAGCCAATCCCGGCGTACGGCAGCAAATTTGGGAACTAGAACCGTTTTGAATATGGCTGTATACTTTGCGAGTAACTGGCCATCAAGAGTACCTACTGTACTCAATATCATACATAAGAGCATCTCTGCTTCCGAGATCCCAAGATATATTCCTTCCACAACAACCTCAAGGGGTAGACTGTCGTTAACATTCTCGACCTGACCAATCTCAACATACAATTCATCTTCCACACCCTAATTCTTCAGTACCATTATCAAATCCCTACTTATCACCATGGGCAACAAGAACAACCGGGGTAGAATCCCAGCTCCTCGCGCTGTGGAGCTCTATGCAGAGAGAAAGTTGGCGGAGAAACAGCTGGCGGAAAGACAACAAGCAGAGAAGTTGGCACTTGAGAAGCAACAGGCCGAAGAACTCATCAGATCTTTTGACCCATCTACTGTTCCTCAACACGATTTGATGACCATTGAACACGTCAAGGACACCAAAAAGCTCATCATCGACCTTGATTTCATGAACCGAGGATTCATCGTGAATATGGCATCGCTTCTTGAGACATTGCCAGTCTACGCCCCCTTCATCGTCGATATTACAATCCGCTTGTATGCTCCAGCAAAACATACAACGCAGGCGCTATACAAAGACCGAAAAGCGAGCATGAAGAAGATGGTAAATATCCTGAACAAATTCAACGTCAACAAGATGGATATTATTATCGGTCTCAACAGCGATAATTTTCTACAAATGAGATTGGCTGCTTTCGTCCACGGACTTAACTTTCAGAAGTGGACTATGAGCTATCACATTTTTGATCAAGAAGGCGAGACTGCATTGGTCGCTACAATGGGCAGAGGGAGCGTGTATGGTCGTAGACTTCATGGAGTCTATAAGGCGGAGTTTCAAGCTCAGTAGGGTAGGGGCGACTATTGACTTGTGATTAGGTGTTGGCGGAATTACGAGCACATGGAGAACTCAGCAGGGGATTCCACATGATATTTAGGATAGGAAAGCAATTGGGATAGCCCTGTACTCTAGATTATGTTGGCAAATTGGCATACATACATAAGCGATGAGTTATTAAGCTGTAGAGGAATACAGATCTTTTATCACTTCTGCACCCATACGTACTGAGCACCAGTGAATTCGTCGTATCTGCCGCGTCAATATGAAAGTCGTTCTATTCATGCACAAAATATGGGATATATAAGCCAAGCTCATTAGAGTATACATCAACCTCCTCAGGAACACTATTATAAATCCCCAACTAGCGTTGATTGTAACAAATTCTAAATGGATGTATGTCACTTACTACCCAAAGCCGCAAAGCGTACTGATATATTTGAGTAACTGCGGGTATTCATGTGATTCTAAGATTTGAACGGGCCCTAATAACTTCTAAAGTATAACTATATAATTTTGAACATTCAACTAATTCCAAGACATAACATACGAGTATTCTTGAAAGGATGGTACCTGCACTTCGTGATACAGAGAGAGATACGTGACCGATTAATCTCACTCTACTCTAAAGCTGAATCTAACTATCACTCAAGATCGCAATCTAGTTGAGCATTATCCATACAATGAGTCTGCTAACGAATCCAAGTCCCCCCTTCCCCCCCTATCTTTTACACGAGCCTTCACACGAGCCAATGACTCGGCTGAATATTGTTCCCTCCCAGGGTACTTTTTTGATGGTCGTATGTATGTATATAAGATCTTATGTCTCTTTGAGGGAACGTTGAACTCGTACCTACCTCAAAGCTACCATATCTACTTGTACAAATACCCAAAAACCCAGACATGTCCAAGTGGACATGAATGAATGATTTACCGGCCGTGTCTCAATATTTAAGTGATTATAACTAAATTTGCACATACAGATAAAGTTCAATATTTGACCACGCAAAGTTTATTGCTCAAATAAGTTCCAATATCCAAACAATATCGAAACAAAATTGAAAAACATCCAAAGGCTAAAAGTCCAACTGTTCTTCCTCTGATCCTATGGAGCCGCCTGTCCTCCTGGGAATTCTGGCATTTCTAATTCGTGTCTCCTGTTTGTACTTCACATTGTTGATGGAGAATCTTTTCCATAACTGCAGGTTTTTGTTAGTGCAACTTGTTTAAATATTTCGAAATATTTACTGTTAGACAGTATAAATTCCATTGAATATCTGTAATCAATAGCTGCTGCATTTTTCTCGTTCTTATCATCCCGTGTTTGTTAGATATCCCATTCGATCATTTAGCAACTCGATGATTGTCGAATCTGGGATATTTTCCTTTCCTTCATCAAATAGAATAGATAATTGAAGATATTCGTATTGATCTTCCTCATAAATATGAAAAGTTTCCAATTGCGAGAATTTTAAGAATCAACATTGTGGTAGATTTCCGTGTTGCGAGTTCATTCCATTCCATTTCCTATTCTGGCCTTCATTCCACTCCACATTTTCTTTCCCATTCCATCTGCGAATAAATATTGACAACACTGATGTTTGTTCATAAATATTATTTGCCCACCCACTCATTCATCATGTCCTTTCATAATCACAAATTCTTCACATATTCTCAATCATGTCCGCGTCTTACAGAACGAACGGTGTCAACGGCACCAATGGGCCTATGACGAATGGATCTACCGTCATGCCACCCGAAAACTCCAAGATGGTCAACGGTACCAAAGAGAAAAAGCCCAACATCTTTCGAAGAATAATCCGAAGACCCAAGAAGACCCCGCAAGCAAAAGTCGGTGGCACAATCGTGGCAACACCTGCTGAGATCAATGAAGCCACCGCAAAATTGTTCACGAGGCTCGAGGATAGGTTGGTTATCATGTATATTCCGAATCACACAACTCATACTCATTTGTACCTATAGATTCGCAGACAGTTTCAAGGCCCAAGGTTTCGAAGCAGATCGACCCTTCATTCCCCGCAAATTTGAGACGCAACGAGCACTCTATCAGTGGGCACTCCCGGGCAGCACAACTCCCGCGTACCCACCCCACTTGAAATGGATACCCCTCGATGATCGGGTGGGACTTCTTAAGATCTTCAACCTCAAGCGATTTGTCGACGTCTCGGTTTCTCTTCTCCCGAAAATCCCGCCAGAGATCTCAAATCTTCTCTTTGGAGATCCGTACAATGGAACCACAATGACAATGCTCGAAGAGAGAATGATGGCTCTCCAGAACCAAGAGAAGAATATAGGAACCGAACCTAGCATTGGGTATCGAAAAGATTGGTACAGTGATGCCGTGTTTGCACAACAATATTTTACCGGTCCAAATCCATCATCCATCGCTCTCGCCGGCCACACTTGGCTCGATCGATTCAAGAAAGCTGCGTTCGATCAAGGAAACAAAGAGATTCATAGTCTCCTAGAGACATTCAACTCCAACTCTTTCTATATCCAAGATTGTAGTTTCTTCCGCGAATGGGCTGGCGCTTTCCCGGACGCTGTTCTCAAATCTGATAATGGTAAGAGATTCGGATGTGCTTCGGTAACATTGTTGCATTTGAATGCAGATGGCGATCTCCATCCCTTGGCAATTGTCTTGGATTACAAAGTGAGCATGGAAAACTCGGTCACAATCTTCAACAAAAGAATCAATCCCAAGGACTCAAAGGATTATGAGCATGATGATTGGCCATGGAGATACGCCAAAATGTGTAGTTTGATTGCCGACTGGACGCGTCATGAGTTGACATTGCATCTCAATGATTGCCATTTTGTGGAGGAGGCGAGCGCTGTAGCGGCTTATAGAAGCTTTCCAAGCGATCATATCGTTTATAAGATCCTGGAACCTCATTGGTATGTATTCATATTCACTCACTCGTTTGTCTGGGAAGACCACTAGTGGGATGGTGTCATGACAGTTGATTGACTGTGATATAACAGGTTCAAAACTCTCTCTCTCAATGCCGCGGCTCGCGATTCTCTTGTTCCACAGGTCGTGAACAAGATCAATGGGTTCACCGAACAGCAAACCTACGAGTTCCTCCTGAGCTCCTACAGAAACTTCAACTGGACTGGCAACTACGTTCCCACGTCCCTCATCACTCGTGGCTTTCCTCTATCGGCTCTGAACGACAAGCGAGACCGCCTATTCCACAACTATGCATACGGAAGAAATATGTCCATCATGTGGCCCATCCTCTTTGAATTTGTTTCATCCATGCTCGCCACCTATTACACCAGTAGCGCCGACGTCTCCAAGGACACATGTGTATCCACCTGGTGCAACGAGATGCAATCTCCCGCCGGCGGACAAATGCCCACATTTCCGAGCATCCAAACCCTCGACGAGCTCACCAATGCTATAACAATGTGCATCCACATTGCCTCGCCCCAGCACAACGCAATTAACTATCTCCAAAACTACTACATGTCATTCGTACCCAACAAGCCGGCATCTCTGCAACAACCGCTTCCCAATAGCTTGGGAGCTCTCCAGAGATACCGAGAAATCGACATCATCAATGCTCTCCCCATCAACGACCCATCCGTCTGGATCCAATCGTCACAACTTCCGTATCTGCTCAGTTACCGAGTCGCCGAAGATCAAACCCTGTCGTCATATGCTCGAGAATTGAGAGATGCAGCTATCAATCCGCAGAGCAGATTTGCTGGGCCAGGAGATACGGCTAGGAGAACAGATGGGGTGAGAAGGGCAGCGGAGAAGTTCTTGGCAGATCTTGATGTGGCGGCAAGACAATTTAAGGAGAATAGTGAGGCGATGAGTGAGGGGATCGCGCCATATTATGTCATGGACCCTGGGGAATTGGCTGTGAGCGTGCTGATTTAGTGGTTCATTGTTTCTCTTCATTTCCTTAAAAGCCTTTCCTTGATCGTTGGGAAAGTTTATTTGTTTTGTTTGCTACACTTTCTTTTTGGTTTTCGCTAGATCGGACTTGGATTTATACCCTAGGCTTGGGGTTATTGGGTTCGAGAATGGGATTTGGATGGAGCTTGAGAGGAGTATTTCAAGATGAACTTGAGGTTTTCATTTGTATCGGCCTGGCTCATTGTTGAGGGGAATGGAATAGTCCTGGCGTTGCAATCTTTTGGATGCGAAATATCCTATCAATACCGTTATTGTTTTGTTTTGCGTCCTCTTAGTGAGAACCTAATAGTTTAGTAGAAATTTGATGCTTTTATATCTACTCAATAGGTTGTACTCGAGTACCTCATATTCAACCTCGTGCTGTAAAAGGATGCACTAAGGAGGAGAAATCAAGATCACTGAGTTGGATTGAATGATCGGATCTGAGTCTATGTGAAGGGACAATGTTCGAAAGGGTAGTAAAGATTGGTTGTGACAGCAATGGTAAACGGAGGCAGGTGCATCTACGACAATAGATAGTCATTGAAATACAACAATTGAATGTCACGCACTTGCCTAGGATCGATTATCGAACAGCTAGCTTCCTTTGATATAGAACACCCTTCACCATGAACATCGTTGATAATTACCCTTCCATTTCCAATAAATCTAACTAAGATGATTATCGAAAAGAGTTCGAACGTTTAAAGCCCTCGAAAAAAAACAATCACACAAGTCTACAAATGATTTCAAAAATGCCTGGAACACAAGATATTCACCTTTCAAAATGTTCTTGATCATATACGGAATGATTCCATCACGCATTTTCCTCATTGAACATGTTTTATTTTTAATGAGTACAAGTTCAGATAACAAAGTATACTATACCCTTTCCTCCTATCTAGGAACAAATAAGCTAACTCCATCAGCATCATGTCAACCTCAACCTTGATATTTTACCTATTTTTAATAAAGGGTGGTAATGACCGTGACCATGACAACACAATCATATTCATATGCAGTGTAAATACTCATTCACCATCAGAAGTTTTCAAAAGACATTAACGTTTAATAATAGGAAGTTTTATGCCTCAATTGTTTCATATAGATCTTTCTTATTCTCTTTTGCCAGAAGTATAAGAAGACTAGCTATAATCAGAGTTTGTGTACTCAGGGATCGATTCTCATATTCGAAGTCCTTTTGGCGAATTGTGGCCTTTGTCTCTTGATCATGGCGGAGGTACCTCTCGGAAGGGGTTATGCGCCCTGGGATCAACTCTCGCATTCGAATTCATTTTGATGAATTATGGCCTTTGTCTCTTAATCGTAGTGGAGGTACCTAAAGGTATGGACTGGTGGGTTTATGGACCTGCTGGAGGTGGTTTGGTATTGGATACTATGGATATTTTATGCGGGGTGTGGGCTTTATTCTCTAGGATGAGCAAGAGGGTGGACGATATGGAGCTAGTACAGAGAAGTAGTTATACGAGCGCGGTATAATAGGACCGCAGAAACGATAATATAGTTATCTCATATACGGTAGACGAGAAAATATAATATGACATACAAGATTAGAAATGGATGGAAGGGACGAAGAGAGCCAGTATATTGAGAGGTAGAATGGCGGGTCTTAGTCCAGGGATATACTCAGTAGTTACACAACTACTGTATAATAGGATCGCACAAACGAAATGAGGGTTATCTCATATACTCGAGTAAATGAGAAAATATGATATGATATACAAGATTAGAAATCTTTATTATTATTTTAATGATGGATGATATTTCCTGATATATTTTAGAAGAGATTAGTTATGTGATAATATATATATAAATACTTATTTTTTGATATCAATGATGAGGTCTTACTAGAATTTACTGAAGAGATTATGCAGGTGGTGATAGCCACATATCAAACCGAAAGAAAGTACTTGAATTGATGGTGCAATGTAAATGACTCGGACGGTCGTCTCGTATCCCCCTAGATATGGTATAGAAGGAGAAGGAGAAGGAGAGATAGGAGAGAGAGAGAGGGGGTCAGTATATTATATTACAATACCGGGGACTCGGATATTCTGCGGGGAAAACTATAGGTAGATAGGTACGTACTTGATAACTTCACTTCACTTGATCACTTTTAATATCATTTTCAACATTATATACCGTATTGAATAATGACATAACAATTCAAGGTATCCAATAGTCCAGACAGTAGTCCAATGATAAGATAGATATTCTTAATTTCTGAATATATTCCAATCATTAAATATATCAAAAATATTGAAAACTATTCCAATTATCAAATATATTTGAAATAACGAATTACTTAAAATAAATCAATTGTCTTCAATGATTAAAAATATTTCGAACATTGGAATCTCTCCACTGTAATTAAATTATAGTCCGAATAATTAGATACCCTGTAATACATTCACCTCCTCCCATTGCCCCATTCCCCCATTCATCCAAATCAAGCCCCAACAACCCCCACCCACTCACTCGACAAATCCGTAAAAAAGCTCGCTCCCTTAACCTTCGTCGTTGCACTAGCAGCAGTCACATTACAACGCGTAGGCAGGTCTCCTGCAGCCAATACCTTACCCTTGATTATGAAAGCGTAGTCGCTAAGAAGACAACTGGAGCCTGGTCCGGATCGACAGGTTTGGATGGGATAGATGGCGTCGTTTAGTAGGATGCGTATGTAGGATGCGCGGGTTGAGTTTGAAGGTGTTAAAGGGGGAGATGGGGTGTTTGTGTAGTGGGGTTGATGGCGTGGCGAGCTTGTACCTGTAGAGTTGACGGAGGTGGAGGATGAGGTTGAAGTACCAGGACTATGAATAGTACAGCTAAGCCTTTCAAATGCCACTGTACCCCTCATACTAACAAAACGACTAGCAAAATATTTGTAATCCTGCGGGATAAAGGTTCCATCGCCTAAGGAGGTGGTATTATCCCATATACCCGCCGCAGCACCAAGTTCATTAATTTGTCCATCGTTCATGAACGCCGTAAGGATACTCGGTAAAGTATAACTAGTACCATTGGCAAAAGATCCGTTGAGACCGGGGCCCTGTTCTAAGATCCCCACGAGAGTATTTAAGTACGGAAGCATCATTTTAGAAGGTAAATCTGTGCCGGGGCCCGTGCCGTAATAGTATCGCAGGTCTTGTGAATACTCGTATTGAGCGAGTTCTTCGTCTGTGAAGACGCCGCACCAGGGAGAGAGTACGCCGGTAATTTGCGATTCGAAGCCGCAGAGATAGGGCATGAGAGATATATCTGTGGTTGAGAAGTTGAGATTTCCTGTAATCAATGATGCAAGGCGTGTTTGGATGGGGGGAAGGTAGATGGAATTCCATGTTTCCTCTATATCTATTAGCCGGGATTCGAAATAAAATAGCACATGGCGAGGTGAAGGAATGAGACCCCCTGAAGGTACTTACGTTGCACTCCCCCATTACCATCCACAAACTCCGGACACAAATCACTCGGACTCAAACTATCAAAAAGGGCCTCCTCACTCCCCGTCGAATTAACCGTAACCACAATCCCCATACCCATGTTACCCGCCGTAGACCCAAGAAATCCCCTAACAAAATTCCGTGCAGTTTGAACAACACGCGGATAAAGATTTGCCCAGCATATAAAAGGTTGTCCTTCAGGATAAAGATCTGGATAACGAGTTCGTAGCTGATACCCCAAATCATACGCCTCTTTGAATCCCGTAGGACTCTCTTGGGCGATTTGAAGCGTGGGGTTTGTGAGGACTGGTTTCCAGGATTTGAGAAATGCTAGGGAGCCGGTGGATGTGAAATTTGCTGATTGGATCGAGGCATATAGAGTGCTCCATTGCGCGTATGCTCCTGAGTCTGGATAGCGACTGCCGTGTCGGACGTTATAGGCTACTTGCTCTACGTGACAGTTGGCGGGAACTTGGTTGCTGATGTTGTGAATATTTGGCCCTGATATTGATCAGGATCCCAATTGCTTGACTGGGTGTAGATGTGTAGATAGAGTAATATGATACCTCATTCACCAAAGAATTTTTGACGAAAACTTACCAGCAAAATAGGGACTATTGGCCCCCAAGGAAGCCAGTGGATTGGTAGCAACTCCGCTCGGCGGAAGAAGGATATCTTGTTCAGGAGCCAGAAAGACAACTGCTTGAACAGAGGAAGTGAGTAGTAAACCCGCGTTGGCGAGAGTAGTCGAACTAGTGACTTTCATGACTGTTTTACTCTCAATCGAACAATATATGATGGAGGAAGAGTGAAAGGCGAAAAGTAAGGATCTGCAAATGAACAATATTGACGAGTGGTCGTTTCAATGGCTAGACAATCAAAAATCGTTCATAAATAGGAAGAACCAGCGCACTTATTTATACTTATACCTGCGTCGTGTCTATGATTGAGAATGCCTGCAACCAGATGTCCCTGACAGACAAATACGGCATGTCATCCGACTGGGCGACCTATGCGGGTTGATATATTACCTTAACAATATCTGAGCAAAGTACCCGGAAGAGGCAGGCCAAGTAATTGATAAGTTGCCACTGGTAACATTGTTGATACATACCAGCGGTCAATCCTTGAATCGTTGCATTTGAAAATTGAATTAATTTGCTTGAGCCCACATTTGTTCAGTCACCAGTCCATCTACGTTCTTGATGTAATCTAGAAACACGTGGGAAACAAGAAATCGCAATTGGCACTGTGTTTATATTGCCGGAGATGATGGCCAAAAACGGGGCACTGAGCGGGAATTGTGCTCACCCCTACATCTATCTCATTGCGCCCGCATGGAAAAATCCGACAACCAAATAATTTGCACACCAGAATAGAATATGGATGAGAAGGTTTTGAGGAAGCGGTCATTAATTTGGGCAAAGGGAGATAAGCCCAGCCCAACTTGGGTCAGTAACACTTGAGAAAATTCATATCATATTTAGACATATCGTAATCCTAACGCTGGAACTATTGCAAATCTTCGACGGGCTCCAACACCCGTAGCTGTAACTCCGCTCAAGTATCAATCCTTCTCACGCCCATACCTCCCAAGCCAGTGGCAGTGCCAACCACTTTTTTATGATCCCCAAAATTATGTAACCTCTCCCCTATCAAATAAACTTCATCCTTAATCTTCTGTTTCCATCCTCTCACCATGTCCGCCATTTTCCAAAGAGCCCAAGCCGTTCCTAGCATGGCCAGAACCATCGGATATGCGTATCGGTTTACCTGTATCAATTCCAACTGCGTACCATCTCTCCAAAATGTTTTGGTTGCCAGTTGAGCAAGTCCGTAGGGAACGCCGAGAGCTATTAAAAGTACAAAGCTGGCTGGGAAAATGAAAGATCTCGTAGCTAGCCTTGCATCCGGATCCCAGTAACCATTCCGGGTGACGGCACGTAGTGCTTCCGCTGGTCGACTGCCCTCATGCCATAGAATGATTCTAGTAGTCAACTTAACATACAAAAGCCCCAGTGTCCAACTTTGCACAAAGTGAACCACATGTTTTTCTTCTTGAGAGAAATAAGTATGCATAGGAATAATCAAATAGAATTCCATGAGCAAAGCAAAGAGGGTAGGAAGTACGAGGATGAAAGCTGTGTAAGTCCATAAAATTCGCGCTACACGGGCAGTAATTTTCACTATGCGGGTGAATACAATGGCTGGTGTGTCTCCATTGATATAAAGCGCATTGCGAAGTTTCGCCAAACCGGTTCGAAGATTTATGAGAGCATAAAGTGCGCTACCCAGTATGTAGATTCCAATGGAGAAAGCATAGACATCATTCTTACGAACATCTGCTGGGATAATCTTCGCGAAGATGTATCTCCCGAACACCAGAGGGACGATGGTGAAGGAAACTCCTGTTGCTGCAGCGAAAAGCCATATGGAAAGGATGAATGTCAGGATTCTTAAGCGGAACCAAGGTGGTACGTAGACCAACTTATAGTTCTCTCGATTCCGGCCATGAACACCATCAAAACTGTCCTCGACACCATCCAGACGGTTGTTGTCTCGATCTACCTCGAGAAACGTCTTGGTACCTTTTGGAAGCTTGACTTGATCCGATGCCGGAGCTCTTACATATCGTCCATTGTGTATGAGATGAGTATCATCATCGCTGATGTCTTCCAGTGGTTGAGGCTTAGCGGCTACGAAATACTCCTTCCACGATCGGCGAACGATTTGACCCTCCTCGTCCGGTTTCCTTTCATCAAACATGAACCAGGTTAACCTTAACCATCGAGCACACCGACGGAACCACCAGCTATACATCGAATGCAAGCCATCAGAAGGCTTAAAGAATCTGACTGCCAGAGGCATCAAGAAGTTATAAAAAAGAAGATCAACAGGGAACTCCAGCACCGGTTCATTCGAGGACCAATGTATCGGAAGAACACCCTTGAATGCGAATGCAAGTCCCCAAACTACTCCGCCCAAACAAATAACGACTAGAGCACCGTAAACTAAAGCGCTAAACAAGATCTTTCGAAGTTGTGTTGTCACATTTCGTTCCAATACATCACGAACCGGATGAAATGTCGGATCATCGGGGTCACGAATGAAGTCTGATAATATTAGCAATAGCTTTACTGATATGGGGGGATTGGAATTCTTACGTAAAACTCCCTTTCGCATTATCTTCCGACACATCGACACAAATAAGGCAAAATGAAACATATAACATGTTCCAACAAACCAATGTACAAATATGGAAGTAAGTGGCGCCCGGGCAGTGAAGCTGAGACGGGATATGATAGTAGCTCCTTCGAACAACGGCAATAGAGCTGCATCGAGGAGAAGGCCACAATACAATGGGAAGACGAGCATCTCGATGCTGATGATGAAAATAACCTTCATGACTCCTCCTGCTTGGTTGAGCATATCAATCACCCCGTTTTCCACATCTTGTACATTGCCTGGCTCTGTCGAAAATGGTGTACCTTTCTTAACGTAGAGAGCACCTAATACAGCAAGGGTAGAGAAGCCTGCTAAGGTAGCCCACATTCGGTCTAGGCCACCCCAAACGCTTAAAGCAGGATCCAATGGTGCTAACCGCCCGGGTACTTCTAGACTGATGACCCAGGAATCGGGTCGTGCCAAAAATGTGGGTATTCCAAATAGAAAGGATGCAACGGAATTGAAGAGTGAAGTTGTGAAGTTTCCGAGATGTGCGAGAGTCACTTGATAACTTCCCGATAACAGAAATACAAATCCGTTTCCAATACATGTCAGTATACCCAAGAAATTAGACTTGATCATCATAAGAGCTTCATGAGAGGCAGCTGAAAACGTAAATATTTCAGAATCTGCGATATGGATGATACTATCAAAGGTCCCATTCATGACGCGTTCAAAGGCAGCTTGAGATAACCTTAGAGCATCATGTCCTAGTCGTGAGCTGGAAAGGGCAAGTAAACGTAACGGGACCTGAGCGATAGCAATGAAACAATACGATAAAAGTCCCAAGACCACCAATGCAGTGTCTTGCACAAATGCTGCAGCCCCAAAGATGAATCGAAGAGGAAGCTTGAATGCTGGACCAGGATTTGCCAAGAGGAGGATAGATATGCGACCAATGTTATACGGAATCCAAATGACAATCCCTATGGTGATTCCTAGAAGAAAAGCACTAAAGATGGCGTTCTGAACGAGGCCAAACAATGGACCTCGCATACCGATGAGTTCCATGATACCATCAAAATCTTCACCATCTTCAATGTCTGCTTCGGGATCTAAACCTGCGGCAATGACAGCATCACGTACATCGGGATCGTCTTCATCTTCATCATCTCTGTGATTGAAGCCATCGCGACGAGCTGGAACGAATGGGGCCTCAGCAGCAAGATCCTCGATCACATGCTCATCATTCACACCGAGATCGTCTTCTCGTGCAGCGCCGTCAGGTCTGCCCCACATCCAATCCGCAACATTGCCAGCGATACCTTCAGGTTCTGCTGGTCGATGAGGTGGGGCAAGGCCTTCTCGCTGGGGCGGTAGAATAGCATCCGGAGTAAATGGAATTTCTTCCAATCCCTCGGAATCGTCCTCGTATTCTTCGTCATCTGAGATGGGATTGTTCTCGAAGACATCTTCCCAAGTCTCGGCCGTTCGAATTACACCATCTTCGCCGACTATCTCCAGTGGCCCATTATAATCCTGGTCGTAATCCTGAACATCTCTAGTGTATGAAGGTGATTGCGTGTTACTAGGACCAACACCAGAATCCGAAGTCACTCCGTGGTGCAAGTCCAACTCTTCTACTGCCTTTCGGGCCATTGAAACCATATCACCGTCGTTAAGCTTTTTATCCTCCTGGGGCCAACTGAGGTTTTGGTCACTGAAATCTTCATCGGGAAGATTGGAGAAAGCCCAATTATTACGACCCAACGGTGATTTGTCTCGACAGTGAGGTACATCTGAGATAGCTCTGGGTCTATTTTGAGAAAGTGGAAGGGGATGTGGCTCTCGATTAGGGACTGCAGGGGTTCGTCCGCCCGATATCATCGGGTACTTGGTTTCAGTTTCGCCTGGAATATCCGAGTCGCTGGTTTTATCCCTTCGCCAATGCTCCGATGTCATGTATAATTCATCCTTATCGCCGCTGCTTGATGAAATCCGTCTCGAGTCCTCGCTAGATTCTCCATTTGACGCCGGAATGTTCCTATTTCCTATCTGAAGAGATCTTGGTACCTCCTCCCAACTGTCTGAGCTGACACTGTCCTTGTCCGCCTTTATCACCGTTCTTGGATCGTCTGCATTGCCCATGTCGGTAGTTTGAAGTGTATCTGATTGCACTGGAACTCTACTGCTGCTGGCTAATTCGGCAGCTGACCCAAGACGGATATTTGCTTGAAAATTCCCATCTTGTAACCGTACGTTCATGGCATCAACCCAGTATTGCATTCGGTCTGCTAGCCCTTCCTGGTCGATTATTTTCAACACTTCTCTAGGGTCACCCCCGGCTCGTCGCCATATGGCTGAGAATTGATCAGTAAGCTGAACCTGCGGGCCAGAAAGATCCCGCTGCTGGTTCAGCGTCCAAGGGATGATTCCTAATTCGTCAAGTTCAGCTGCCGGAGTGGGTTCAAAGTTAAAGTTAAAGGGTGGAAAGCCATTCGTATCGGGCCTCTCTGCCGGCACAGCCAGTCGAGCACCATGTTCGTCAGTGTTGTTTCCACCTCTTTGAGCACGGGCGAAAATGTCATCCAGTCGCTCTCTCATTCGGATCCGTTCCTCCATCTCTGCTTGCAGGTCATGAACGTCGATCGCTAAGTCTTCCTGGGGAAGCTGTTCTTGAATTCTTGGCGCCCCCCCGGCAGCCATATTTGCATTGAATGCTGCACCCATATTGATTACAGGTTGTTGTTGGACTACCCATTCTCGGATCAAAAATACGAGGATAAAAGTAACCACAATTATTAAAGTTATGATATAACCCTCAGCGATGTCAACGATGACTTGATTAAGCCATGGGACCCTAGTCATATTTCCCAAGAAAGAGACATTGCTCAAGAGCGAGTGTCCCTGAGCGCTAGATAGGAGTGTCATCGACACAATCCCCGTATTGTTCATCGAGGCATCTAAGGGTACCGCACTTGTCAGACCAAAGCCGTAATAAAGAGACTTGAAGAAACCAGCTGTAAGAGGGTCCGAACTACTGATATTGAGTGTTTGAGAAATAGGCATTATAATACCCATAAGCTTTTCCATGACACCCCCAATTCTAGCGGGTGAAGTTTGACTAGCATTGAGTGGCGTAACGGGAGTGGTCCCATCCCAAGCATAATTGACAAGCTCGCGGGCAATTTCCAGCGCTTGTGAAGCGGTTTCATTCCGTCTAAAGTTGTTTGTAGAACTCCGAGCTGGTGTGCCTCCATCACTAAACCAAAATAAAAATCGCCATACTTGTCGAATAAAAAACGGGAGGGCTATGAGCCAAACGAAAATCACCAGGAGAAACCTCAAATATGTAGCCGTATTCTTGACGATATGAAGAGCAAAATGTCTCAGGAAAACACGAGTAGGTAATGACTGTGGCATATTGGGAGAGTATAGCTTGGTGAATCGAAAAGGTGTTTTGCACAGCTCACAGTGTTTCTTCTGCGAATGCGATAGCCATTCCATCAAACAATCTTGATGAACGAATTTGATACTCCCACTACATTTGCAAGGATAGAATAGAGGTTCCTTTTCCGTTGCCTCCGCTCTACATATCCTGCAAGTATCTGGGTCGCCATTTTCATCCTCCCCATTTGTAGTATTGGTCGCATACAAAGGATCGTTCATGACGTCTGGAGCGGGGTCACTGTCTGACATGGAGAGGGAACCCGACGTAGACATTTTGGGAGAAAGGTGGGGAAGGTCGGAAGGACGAGAGGGAGTGGTGGGGAATTACCCGCGACGCTGAATAGAGTCCAAAGTTTACTGTTGGTTTGAAGAGTGAGATATGTCGAATGCAATCAATGCCTTATATCTATGAAGTTCGAAGTCGCATGGGAAATTCGGATGTTCCCTCAAAATGTGGCGTCGTGCCCGGTGGTGTGCGGCCGTGTGCCTTCGTCGGTGGTAGATTATCGGAGTTAATGCACAATTTTGTTGAAGGAGTGAGGGAGTAGTGAACGGAGATATGAAAGAGGAAGAGAATAAGGTCGGTGGTATTACAAAGGTTTCTATTATGATATGTTGAAGAAAAGAATTTGATATGAAATGGCGGGTCGAATTAGTCAAGTACTGGTATGATTATCAAATTCATTGAGGATTGACCAAGAGAATATTCGAGTAAGGGTAATCAATCATTGATGAGGTAATTGGATTGGATGTTTGAGACAAACATTTGAGTTAAAGGATCAAATCTAATCTAAGTTGCTTTGTTGCTTTGTTAGTGGAGGGATAGACGATAAAAATGCTTAATTCCTCTTCTATAGAAGAAAGACCGGAATAACATTTGACCGAAAATATATCACGTGCTGTCGTCTGATATTCGAAGAGGTCAAGCCTTCGAGGATTTTACGAGTGAAGCTTCAATTGTATCACCCAAGTTTCATTATGGAATACATCCTGCCCCTTCCCATTTCTATATACATAATCAATTGGCTTGTCTTTGGGTATTCAGCTTATGCCACTCATCTCATTGCTTTTACTTATCATATTGTCAACGTATACCGTATACCTCTCTGTCGCTCTCTCTCCATCTCTCTCCCCCTTTCTCTCCCTCTTTCTATTTTTCTCTCCCTATCTTAGACAGTTCATCTACCTACTTTCCCGCTGGTTATTGGTTCATCATTCCTATAACTATGACGACAGGACGTCAACACTTTTAGTTTACGGAGATTGTTCCCACTAATCATAATTCTTTTGTAGGGGTCTGTGTGGCCTAGGTCTAAAAGCTTTCACTTAAAACAAGACCAATTATATGCTTCACTCACCTAGATGACATCTGCTGTAAGAAATAATAATAAATTGCCATAGAAAAGAGAAGAAAAGGAATATCTAACAAGAAACTTCGTTATTCAATCATACCAAAAATGTATCAACAAACATCAACCTCTTTCTCTCTTTCACCCTTCCCTTATTATTAATCCCTTCGTCATTAATCATTATCAGATACTACCCATAAGTCTTGGCGCACATCAGATTTCAGACCTTGGAAATCACAGATCAAAATCACCATAACAACCACAACCAACACACTCTCGCCAAAGCTCTCCCACTTTACTACCTGGTAACATTGTTACATCTTACCAACCCAATAAAACCCTTCACCAATCATAAAAATTATCACATTGATAGCAACGAAGAAATTTCAATACAATCTACATGCTGTAGAAGATGGCGGCCGATAGCAATGGAAAGGTGGTGGAGTCGAAAGCAAATGGCATCAATGGAAATGGCCACGCTGTGCTTCCGACATTGCCGGTAGTAAAGAATCAAAGGAAGACTAAGAGAAGTTCTGGTATCTTTGGCATTGTTACACGGTATGTTATGCTTCATCATGCTCTTCATATTTATCAATTACTGATGAACCTTCAGAATCTTAACATGGTACTCGATAATCACAATATTACTGCGATGTCCTTCATCCTTCGACCTCGTCACGGATACCTCCCCTCAGATCTGCAAACCATATTTTCAACTACGATCAATAGTTGTACCTCATCTCGAACCATATTACAATTCATATGCCGCACCATATGTGAATGTCGCGAAGCCTTACTATGAATCACTCGACAAGAGAGTGATTACGCCTGTGACTGCCTTGAGTATGAAATATGGTGCCCCGAAAGTAGCACAAGCACAAGCATATGGTCAAGCACAATGGGAGAAAACTTTGCAGCCAGAGGTATTGAAGTACAAGACTCTGGCGAGGGTTAAATACGATCAAACATTGGCTCCTCATTGGAACAAAGTTAGTGCAGCGAGTCAACCATATCTCGATTTGGCCAAGTCGAATGTTTTGCAAACATACCATGAACATATCGTTCCAAATTTCAACACTGTACAGCCATATGTTATTCAGAGTTATAGATATACGAACGATTTTGTTGTAGAGACTGGAATTCCTTACACGAAGTGGGCAATAACCTCGACTGGGGTATTTTTGGACAGGAAGGTCTGGCCTAAATTGAGGATCTTATACGGCGAGAACGTAGAGCCACAATTGGTTCGAATTGGTGAGAGATTAGGCAGATATAGAGATGGCAAGAAATTACAGGCTGTGGTAGACAGTGTCGATTCGTGAGTTCGTCAAATGTAGCTATAGACCTAAACTTACGCAAATTCAGTTCCTGTTCTGCTTTTTCTGCCTCTTCCACGTTCTCATCAATATCTTCTTCCATCTCATCTGCGCACGCTACAAGTGCACCTTCAACCTCCATTCAATCTTCAACTTCTATTTTCTCTACCGAAACGCCAGCAAGCACTCCTTCAAGTGAACATGAGATTAGAGAAAATGCTCGAATCGTTGTTACCAAAGATCTAAGAACCTGGCAAGAAAAGTTCTCCAAGGCTGCAGATGAGGGTGCCGACGAAATTGATGAGAGAGTGACCGAGATCACCGAGAGGTTGATTCAAAATCAAGCCAACAAAGTGGGATCTGCAATTATCATCGAATTGGAGGAGGCTGTCAAATCAAACCTCGAGTCGCTTAAGTCCAGCATCATTTCAATTGTCAAGTCCGATAAGAATGCCGAAGAACACGAGGACTCCCTCAACACTGCCGTTCGAAAAGCAGGAGTTGCAATCAAGGAGAAAGCTCAAGCCGTCCGAACTTGGCGACAAAGCTTCGATGCAGAGACTAACTCTCTTATTAGCAAATCGGTCAAAGACACATTTGATATCATTGACCATATAAGAGATTTGGGTTTGCAAGAAATTGGAATGCGATGGGCTTGGACTGATGGGATCACTCATAAAGATTGGACTAAATACCATGCGTTGAAGAGTAAATTTGAAGAATGGCGACTTGATGTAGAAAAGGTTGTCACCGAACACCCGGGTCTTGCAAAAGCTCGAGCCTCATCCGAAGATGTGGAAAGTAAAGCGATGGGTGTTGCCGAGAACGCTGCCGTCGAACTTGCTCGTATCAAGGAAGCCGGAAAGTGGAAGATATCAACCGGTGATTCCAGTGATGATTTCAGTACTAAATTCATACCACCTGCTGCAGCAGTCGCTGGTCAAAAGGTCATGGAGAAAATCAATGAGGCTACCGAAGCTATGGCCGGTACCACGCAAGGGACTCTGGAATCTATCTCGTCGGTAGCTGGCGAGGCTGCTGCATCCATCTCGTCAGGTGTGATTGGGACACCCCAAGGAAGCTTAGAGAGCATTGCATCTTTGGCTAAGGAGTCAGCGAGCAGTATTGTTGATCAAGCTTCAAGCTCCGTCATCGGTACCTCGCAAGGAAGTATCGAAAGTGTCAGCTCAGTCGTTGTTGAAAAGGCCGGAAGTATTTCGATGAAAGCATCGTCGTCTGTTATTGGCGAGCTACCGGGAGTGGTTAGTCAAGCCTCAAGCAGTGTTCAATCCGCAGGATCGGCTATTTCCAATTCTGCATCCAGTCTTTCCGATGCGGCGAGTTCATCGATCTCATCTGTCAGCAGTGTGATCTCCGATGAAGCTTCAATTGTATCAAAATCTCTTGAATCCGCATCATCGTCTATTGCAAGCTCATTGTCGAAGAGTGCAACCGATGCTACTAGCTCCTTGAGCTCTTCTGCTTCAGCTGCTTCAAGCACAGCATCAAAGAAAGTTTGGGGTGGGGCCATGGCTGCTCACGTTGAAGCAAGACAAATTATCTTTGATGATGTCATTGATGATTCTGACGAGGAAACTTATAGCGAGAAGCTACAGAGTATGGCAAGTGTGGCTGGTGATCAATTCAGCGACATGACGAGAGCTGTCAGTGAAGCGTTATTGAAGCCTACCAGCACACAGGGATCTGTGGAGAGTGTAACTAAGCTTGCTGCTGAACAATATTCTAGTGCTTTAGCCGCCGCAAGTGCAGTCCTATATGGAACGGAACCTGGAACTGGTGAAAGCATCGCTAGTATTGCTACAAGTCGTTATGCGGACGCCGTTGCTGCGTAAGTTTGGCAGTACCTATTAGTGGTTGTTTTGAAAGTATACTAATATTGAATTAGCGCAAGCTCTGTCATCTATGGCACACCTGCACCTATCCTCGATTCTGCTGCAAGCTCAGCTAAAGCAATCTACAGCGATGCGCTATCGAGAGCATCTGAACACTACTCACAAGCACAATCAGTTGTCTCGGCTCAAGTTTCGGGAACTCCAAAGCCGGTCCACCAGGAAATGTTTAGCTCTGTTGAAAATGCTTATTCCGATGCCGTTAACGCTGCTAGTTCTAGACTTCAAATAGCAATTTCCGGTGCATCAACCGCTGTATATGGGGCTCCCACAGGTGCCATTGAATCTATCCGATCAGTCGCTGCATCGAGACTCTCCGAAGGCCTGAAAGCTGCATCTTCTCAATATGATGCTGCGAAGAGTCACATTGGCCCTACACCTACCCCAGCAGCTCAACAATTACTTTCCCAAGCTCAAAATCAATACTACGCTGGTATTGGTCTAGCTCATGTTCGATACTCTGAGTTTCTTGCGGCAGCATCTTCAGCTGTCATGCCAACTCAAACGCCATTTCATCAGAGCATTTATAACAGAGCTAGTGTCAATGTTGTAGGGACTTCCACTCCCGGATACGAAGCCGCTTTATCTCAAGCCTCTGAAAGGTACTCTAGTGCTGTCGCAAAAGCCCAAGCAGGACTTGATAAGGTCATCAGCCAGGTAGGCAATGTTGCTAGTGATGCTATTCCTGCCGCGAAATTTACAGATCTTGCATCTACACGTTATAATGAAGCTTCATCTAAAGCTTCTGCGTCTTACGCTAGTCTCTCCTCCGAATTAGCCGAGAAAATGAACGGAATCACTTCTGGTGCATCGTCCGCCGTATATGGTAGCGAAACACCACTTCCTGAATCTCTCGCTTCGGTCGCTAGCGAAAACTGGGAAGCCCTTATCACGAAAGCCAGTCATCAAGTATATGGATCTCCTACGCCATATTTTGTCACGGGTAATTTCCTTTCGAACGTACAAGAATATGCCGCACAAGCTACTGATGGGGCCGTCTCCCAATACTCGGCGGTGCAATCACTTATTAGTGAGCTGGTTTCTGGAAAGGAACCAGATTTTACCGAGAGTGTTTATAGTCGTTTGAGCTCGGCCTATTATACTGGGGCAGGTGATGCAGTTTCTTCGGCTTCATTTTACGCAAGTGAGGTTTATGCATCGGCTAGCTCAGCTGCTAACTCAATTTTTACCTCTCCTCCTGCAATCGAGGAAATTCTTGATGCCGCTTCCCTTCAACTCAGTGGGGCTGTAGAGGCTGCCAGCGTTCAGTTTTATGGTACCGAAAAGGGTGCTTATGAAAGATTTGCTGGGGCAGCTGCTTCGGCTTATACATCCGCTTCTAGCGCCGCGAGTGAAGGTATCTATGGTACTCAACCAGGATATGCGGATCAAGCTCAACTTTCCATTTCTAACGCCGCTGCTTCCGCTCAAAAGGCGATTTCAGAGGCTATCTACGGGACACCTTCTGGCACTTACGAATCTGCAACCAAGGTTATCGCAGACAACTATCAATCTGCCACGTCTGCTGCTGCCGAGTCTTACTCAGCTGCTCAAGCTAAGGTCTCGGAAGCTGTATATGGCCATGAACAAGGAGCAGTGGAGAGTGCACAATCGAGACTGAATGCCGCCGTTGAGTCAGCGCGTGCTAAATTGACTGAATTTGCATCAAATGTTGGGGAAGGTGGGAATGAAGCCCTTAGCAAAGCAAGCGAGGGAGTTGAGCAAATGGCTAGTAGTGTGGGAAGTGTTGTTGGGGAGGCTACCAAAGCTGCTGGGAAAAAGGATGAATTGTAATGAGATAGATGGCCATTGTGGCGGTAGTAGATCCATAAGAGGGCATTGGAAGGCATCAAATGATGGAGTTGGTCTAATGAATAATGAGACAGGCTTGGCTGGTCGGTGGGGCTGGGAGGTAGCTTTATACCAAAATCGGTGTGCGGGAAGGAAAGGTTATTATGTTGCTATGATGGGCGAGAGGTGTACTAAATTTCTTTACTTTTGCTGTGATATGTTTTACTAGCGAATCTTTTTGTTGTTATTTTGCAGTGAATCGTTTACTAGCGAAACTTTCTGGTCCTGGTTGATTAATATGATACGATACGATATAAATGAGCTATAGTATATTATTTTCAATTGTATGTATAATGTTGCTCTCACATTGTGGTCACGGTATCATTGATATTGATTTGTGACTTCACTTAGCCATGTTATTTTACGAAATGCTGCATTGGTAGGTAGGATTACGGAGGATTGTCAAAGATAAAAGAGTACCGGTACCGGTAGTCAATAAAATAAATTAACTAGGATAATTACTAGGTAACTACTTCCAGTGTAGCATGACGAATGTGATTGTATAAGACTCAAACTCAGCTGAAATGTAAGTACCGGTAGTGATGGTTATTCACTTACCTCTTTGGGTAATTGAGAAGTTGTTAGTTGGTTGTTAGGAGCTCGTAGCGTGGCGTAGCGTGGCGTAGTGTGGTGCTGTGTGGCGATAAATGGCGGGTGGTAAGGCTGAGGTTGAGGGTTAGAGTGGGGCTGGAGGTGGGAGTAAGGGGTTAGGATTATGGATGATTGGTACTGTACTTTTCTTTTCGTCTTTGGATATCTACATATCTACTCGAGTATGTGATGTGATGATATGATTAGATTTTGAGTTTTCTCTTCTATGAGTAGGGGGTTAGGAAAGGAGGAGGGTAAGGTTATTGTGATGAGTTAAGTTGAGTGCGCGTTTTTGGTTATTAGGATGGGAATAGGAATAGAGTTTTCGCAAATTCATACAGTAGCAGGCGTCGGTGTGGGACAATGCTCTGCGGCTGTACGCTGTACGTGAGTAGTCAGTTACGTTTACGAGTATGGTAAGCAAGTCGGTGAAGATGCAAGTTGGCGAAGATGCTGGTGGTGAGATTTCTTGATTTCTTTGATTTCTTTGCAGTAAGGTTAGTTGATCGGTATACTTAGTTGAGTTAGCAGCTCGTTGATGGGGATTGAGGATTTTGACTTATGGGATGGATGGGGATTGTGTCTACACGTTTACACGTTTACACGTTTACACGTTTACACGTTTACACGTTTACATGTTATGTTTAAATGGGGGATTCTTTCTGTGTGAGGAAGATTTGTGTGTATGTATATAAGATGGGTTTCTTCATGTTGATTTTCAATATCGATCTTTGATACCAATAGTGCATTGTCTCTTCACAGAATTTTTAAATCCAATTCATACCTACAAATCATAGTCCTCAAAATGCTGTCAAAAGGCACTCTTTTCTCTCTCCTAATCTCTGCGAGTCTATCTGCCGCCCTCCCCACAACCCTCAACATCTCCGATCCATCAAGGGGACCCATCCCCAGCGAAACAAACTACTACAGTTCATACCGTGGCAAATCCGCTCCCTTCCCCGCAAACTACACGCACCCCATCCACCCCACCGCTCGCGGACCCCCCGGACCCGACGACCAGCTGTTTCAAAATCTGCTAGCAGCAGAATGGGCCATCTATACCTTCTACCAACAAGCCATCGAACGCCTCAACGTCACTTCCTTCACCACCCTCGGTTTCCCCAACACAACCTACACCCGCCTCCTCGAAATCCGCGACAACGAAGCCGGGCACCTGCGCATCTTCCAAGACTCCATCTCTGCCACTTCACTCAAACCCGGACACTGCCGCTACGATTACGGCTGGAGCACCGCGGCTGAATTTCTCGCGTTGCAGATCTTGATTGAGGTTTCCAGTATGGCGTTTGCAGCGGGTTTGGTGCAGCAAGCGAACATGAATGTCACGAAGGGTGCGTTGATGGCGATTGGAGAGACGGAAACGCGTCATGCGACGTGGGCTTTGTGTGAGGTGTGGGGCGTGAGTCCGTTTGCTGGGCCCATTGATACGAGTTTTCCGTATGCGAACCTTATTTTGGATTCTACGAATCGATTTGTGGTGAAGGACTCGTGTCCGATTGCTAATCCGGAGTATCCGTTTCCGAGTCTGAAGTTGCCGCAGTTGGAGGTTTTGGGAGCGATTGTGCCGGGGAAGGATGTAGTGTTTGGGTATGAGAAGAGTAGTACAGGGAGTGAGGTGCCGGATTTTGAGGAGGGGAATAATTATTATGCGGTCTTCTTTCATGGGGTGGAGGTCGTGTCGGTGCCGTTTGATGTTGCTACTAAGAGTGCAATTTTCCCGGTGAATCTGGAGTTGAAGGGCTTGATTTTGGTGGTTATTGCTGATGAGGTGGATGCGGCTACAGAAACTTCTGTGGTTGCTGGTCCGGCGTATATTTTGGAGCAACCGGCGATACTTGCTGCTAGTGATGTTTAGTGACTCAGGAGAGACATGATCAAATATCTAGGGACTGATTTTTGAGACATTAGACAGCGTGTGTCGAAAGTCTTGCCTTATTGATTGTATTTTTGAACGGTGTCGGTGGTGATTGGATGGGGTGACATTTAGAATAGATTGAATGTCTTTGGAATTATTTCAGCAGTAATTTCATCTCAAAATCATGTAGAATAGCTCACTCGATGATTGTGACTGATGCGCGCTGCGCTTTTATATACATGATCTAGGTGAAAGTGTCAGACTGACTCAAAAGAAGGGATTTACGCATGTAACACATAAAATAACAACAACAAAAAACAACAAAAAACAACAAAAACAGCAACAGTAACACATAGAACCAATGAAGTAGGAGGAAAGAAATGTTCCGGTAAACCTATGACCGTAATTACAAACGCCCTGACCAAAACAACGCTATGTACCAAGGTGAAATGGAATATATCATAATCGAGGTGCCATCCAACCAGCCTTTACCATCTCAACTGCCTCGATTTCAGGTCCCAAAATTCCCCCGTTTCTCCTCTGTATGTTTACCATTCGTCACATCGCTATCATCAGAATCAATCGTCTTTGATTTCGGATCTCGCCAACTACAGAACTCCGCAAACCACGATATCAGTCCATGCATGCAACAAAAACGATTCATCCATCCATCCATCCCATCCCATCCATCAAGCTTTCAACGCTTAAGATAAGAGAGACTTACACAGGTCTCCCAGCATAATCAAACGTCAATCCCTCAATACCACTCGGTGTTTCCCTTCTTCCCAACGGAACCCCCATTCCCTTTTCGCACTCTGCACTGCCGCCCATCCCATTTCCACTCTTGCTCCTCATATGTGCATGTTGCGAATTAACCAGAAGAACTTTTCGAGGACCGAGATTCTCCCAATTCCCGGAATTTGGAGGGGGTGAAAGCATTTCGGCTTGCAGACGGACGAGGCAGTTACCCATTGTGGGTAAGCAATTCGCAGATGAGCGATTTGATGATGGCTATGATTGATAGAGACATCAATGTGTGATTACTCGAGTAGGTATTTTCAATATCTACTGGACAATAATAACCTTAGAAGGTGTTGAGGACATTTGTTGGATACAGTATTTAACACGAGGTACAGTCAGTATTGAAAAGCGCCCGGATCACTAAACACTGACTCGATGTGCGACATGCCGGTACTTTCATGTGAGAGACCAATAGCCATCACAAATCGAATGGAGCATCTTAGTTCACGCTATTACAGTAACACACTGGTGTTGTACTAAAAATAAGTTCATCAAATTAGATTTAGGGATCTTTGACAACCCCAGATTCCGGAATCTAAACAACGATAGCAATGTAATCATTTTCTACTTCAGTGTACCGGTATATCAGATTTTGGATAAGATACAGGATTCCATTACCCCGTAAATAGGTACAGAGCAGGGCATATAGGCCTGCCTCGGCTCATCGGCTATTCGCCAAAGCTTGACTTTAACCGTACTGTAATCCTTCACCCACCAGCCCACCAGCCAGCACCAGGCGACTTCTAATATTTCCAGACGAGTACTTATCGGTACAGTATTTCATCATTCACGAAGGAACTTACTTTCTGCACCTCAAACCGCATCTCAATTCCGGCTTGATCGCAAGTAGAATCCTGTTGTATACCTAACGTCGTCTCACGAGACGAAACGAAACGAAACGAAATGCTCGACTGAGTAAGGTTATTCAGCTGTAAGGATACTCGAGTATATCAGTAACCTTCCGGTATATAACCTATAAGATAGATATGATTTCCCTGTTCAAAGGGGAGCCATAGCTATAGAGGATATATCTATTTGGATTTGCATGATTATTCGACTTCAATACCCCTTCATATATACTCGAGTACACTCACTTTTAGGTATTTGAGGATGGGGTTTGAAAGTTTGAACTTCAACCGATTTTCGCAAGATGTATGTCCCTCTGTTGGGTCTGCGGACGGTGTATATCTGGAGGACTTGACAAATGCCTTTTGATAGGAAAACATTTGGTATAAAATCTATTCCGAGTCACTACATCCTTCATTTCTTGCTCCTAATTCAAGAAACCAAATTTTCCCATCACTTAACCATCATCGTGTGTTCAAACTACTTCCAGTCTTCCAGTTTATCACATACCCCTCCCCTTTAATCTACAGTTAATCAACCTACTCTTCAAACTCAAACACAAGGAGAAAACCCAATCATCTCGTCACCTTCTCACACGCTCCACTTCCTCTCCTCTACGCCCCTCATCAGCACTCCCTCCCGTCTTTCCCGTCTTTCCCTCAGACTGGGTACCCGCACCCGAAACAGCGCTTTTCAAACCCTTCAAACTCTTCGCGCTCCTAACCGAATTCACATAATGCACCTCCCCCTTCATACTTTTAATACTAACCCCGACCCCAAGTTTCGGTGTTTTGGGCTGCGCATTCATGTTAATCCTCGACATTTTTGTCGTCGATGGAGAATCCGTGTCTGTGAGTAGACTCTCTCGGATATAATGTTGGTTTTGTGTTGGTGTTTTTGGGATTTCGTTTTGCTGTTGCTCTTGTTGTTGTTCCATGAACCATTCTGCCGTTTGGCGTATGGGCTGTGTGGGTTGTGGAAAGACCATTTTGAATCCTTGGTGTTCGAGTGCGGATTCGGAGCGCAAGGTTGAGCTTCGTGTGTCGTTCGTCCATATACTTTCTTTTTCGGTGTCTGCTGTTGGCTGAGTCTCGTTTCTTGATTTCTTGCTTATGTCTTGGTCGTATTGAATGTATATACTCTGTTTGTTGTCTGGTATTGTTGATATGACAGCAGGCGAAGAAATGTTAATTGGTATCCTCGGACTTCTCATTCGATTTGTACTGAGCGGTGATCTCAGCTGTCCGTCCAATGGTCCTTTTCCGTCGTTGTCCCCAGATATCGGTAAATTGATTGGACCACTGGCGAAAGGTGACACCCCATCTTTGACCCCAACCTGTAACCAAGAACTGAGAGTTGGTGCTTTGGGAGGATCTTTGGGATTCCACTCTAAATATGTTTCTTTCATCGTCGGTTCCTTCTCATATCCGTCTTGTCCATCGTGCATTACTTTGGCATATGAATCAGACGAGCTTAGTGAAGAAACCGTGGCGGTCGATTTCATACGTTGTGGCCCTAACATATCCCTCCGTGAGTCTTCTCGTTCACCTTCATGTATTCTCGGGACAGGTGGTTTTTCGTCGACATTGTATTCATCATGTCTCTCATTTCTGTCTGTCCTCCGTTCTTCCAATTTCTTCTTCCTGTATCTTATGATGCACCAGAAAACTAGCATGGTCAGTAGAGTTGAAGCGATGATGCTTCCTATTATCGCTAAAGCAGCTTGTGTCGCGGTAATGGCGGCATTTTGTGATTCTTCAGTGTGTCGATTTGCTGCCTGGAACTTCTTAGTTAGAGAATATGGGCAAAAGGTGTGAGAAAAGAACTCACAGCTGCAGTGGTTTCCGCCTTCGAAACTTCTTGCTATAATTTTCAACGTTAGTAACCCAATTTCGCTCTGGTCAAAATCCGAATATACACCAGGTCTCCAATAGTCCAGATTGTAGTCCAATTAAAGCATTTCCAATGTTCGAAATATCATTAATCTCTGAAAACAATTGAATTATTTCAAGAAATTCAATATTTCAAATATTTTTAATGATTGAAATAGTTTCAATATTTGAGATATATTCAGGAATCAAGAATATCTTATTGTTGGACTGCAGTCTGGACTATTGGATACCCTGATTATAAACATATTTTTCGGAACAAGTCTCACTTACCTGCAACAAGCTCGCCGTAAACTGCGCACTCTGCATTGCCCCATTTGCCCTCGCCACCGCCGAGCTAGCCGACGCTTGTATACTCTGCATTGCCGAACTCGCACTACTCACTACACTTGAAGAGCTTCGAGAAGCAGCAGCTATCAATTGACTAGCACTATTATTGGCTTGCTGGATGGAATTCGAAGCCGATTGGGATGCTTGTTGGACTGCTTGTGATGCCGATTGTTTGGCTTGCTGGATGGATTGTGAGGCTTGTTGGGAAACCCGCGATGCGCTTTGTTCTGCCTGAGAACAATCTGTGGGAGGGGCTTGCCTACGAAAAGGTGGTGATGGATTGGCGATGGCCTGATGGGTTGACCATGATATGGTCTTCGTTATGCGGGATGTTAGGTCCATTTCCAAAAAGAGATATTATATTATTCGCCACCAGGACAATCTGATTAGATGAATTATAATGACAGACGGAATCTTGATCACTCAATCAATATTCACGACAAGATATCGTGAGATGAATATCGGTTTGGCCGCAAGCTGCAAGACATAAAATGATCAAGGAACAGAACAACTACTATCAAGGAAACCAATACCTAGCTAGATAGAATGATCTGAAGCAACCGGATGAAGAAGCATCAGACGATTATACCCCACTACATCCCAATAAAGGCATACCGATGTCTGAATATTGATATCAAGTACTTTTTCCGAAAATAATACAAAGCAGAGCAAAGCTTTCTTCGTTGCAGGTTTCAGATAAAAATCGTGAATTTATGCGATGGATCTCAATGCGATGTAGATAGACCATCGATATATTTCTATACCGTGACTTTGAGGTACTGGGTATTTGAAAATTGTAATTGAAAGCGAGAAATGGACATCATAATTGATTCTACAGAGAACTTTCTCCATATGTAGTTGCAACCCTTTATATTTTCGAAGAGTTGTTGAATTGAATGGGATGGGATGGGAGGAAAATGCAACCCTGATGATCTGAAACAAGCATCCATGTATCGGCAAATTTACTCAGTCCGATCTCCCATACATCAGATGTCTCATATCAGATAAGAATTCCATCTTAAATTCAAATATGCAATCTTTCCCACTATATTTTCTCTAACAACTTCAGATCGCTCACTCAAATCCAGACCAGTTGTTTTTAGCTCCTAAACTCCCCCTGACCCACAATTGACACTGTCATTCAAATCATCTTTCTCAATCTATTTCTCATTCTCTCTCCCCGGGCCAGCTCATCTCCTCACCCCACACTACACCACAGCCCATCACACCCAACTCAAAGACCCTCAACCTCAACCTCAACCGCATTCGCCCACCCATCCTGCAACCCCTTCAACCTACCCAAAAACTCCCCCCACGACTCCGTCGTCACCCCTTCATCAAATTCCACAGTCACATTTTCACTCCTCCCATCATTAACTCTCCCACCCATCGCATCCGGCGAATCTATCCCGCACTTCTTCAACTCAAACGTGTTTCCAAAGGCGTCTTCCACTTGCTGCATGGCGCGCGTGACGTGCTCTAGGGTTTGGAATGCCTGGGGTGTATTAGTGATGTGAGGGTCGATGAGGTGCACGCCAATGAGTAAGGTAAGACGACGAAAACAGGAAAAACACCTACAAAAATACGATTAGGACAATCGCCGCGCGCATCGCCGTTCTTGAGAACGCTGACTCGGAGATGCCATATGGGGACGGTGGTTGAGGATTGTTGCTTCCAGAGAGTATGTGCACCCACGTTTTCCTGGGGGAAGGTAACTTTTTGACCGTTGCCGTGGAGCTCGACGGAGGGGTTTTCGCTGCTGTTCATGATGTCTGAGTAGCCTCTCATTAATGGTGCTGGACGCATGGTTGTTGATTTGACTGTGGGGGAATGTGATTCTGGTGTTGTTTGTGACATTTGTGTATGTATCGTGTTGTAGTTGTATTGTCATTGATGCTACAAGATAAGTGCAATGAAATATTATTTCACACCCAGGCTGGCCATCAAGAATACATATATATATATATACACAAACCAAACAAAATCTTAAAGTATCAGAAACATTCATATCCAATATCATTGGCCATCGGGTATTTCCACCGTGACTACGCTTGGAAAATCACACCACTGGGCTTACAGGCACACAAGTAACATTTGCTGTGCCTACTAAATGCAGCCTGATTTATGCACTTATGGCCTGTTTTTCGAGATATAATTGCTGATTGATCGGTGAGCTGCAGTAGTACGGAAGCAAGAGATAAAATCATGAAGAGATGATGAATTTAATAATTATAATTGCTAAGTGCGAAAGTCCAACAGAGGCAGCAAAAGGAAGGGAACAAAAAAAAAACTCGAATTGTCATTGATCAGCTTGGCTTAGTCAGATGCCACACTTAGGCGATAATCATCCGAGTACAGATAACTTGTGGAGAAATAAACAAGTTGTTTCTTTTGTCACGTATACAACAGCTTTGTCTCTCGTCAACAACAAATGCATTTCTATACCAATGAATATCTGCTACATGAATCTCAAAGTTGACGATTCTGTACTTATATACAAGTCTAGAGGAACTTCATTACATGAATGCTATCCCCGGTGAGGACGCTGCGTGAGGAAAACTCGGAAAATGTCCATACCGCATGGCGGTGCACTATGATAGCATGAGACTCGCTTTAGCAGCCGCCTCGAATCTACCAAAAAATATGTGTTATTATTTTGACATTGTTCACACTGATCTAAACATATCGAGGACAACCGCAAGAATAATCGCAAGGACAATGTGTGAACATTAGATACCTGATTCGCGCTCCAAACAATGCTTTCTGCCCAGGTAGAAAAGTCAGACTACCCGCCGAATTGTTGACGGCATTCGCTCCATTACATCTCACACCATAACTCAACATGGATTCCATTTCAACAAGTTGTGTTTTCAACGAAACATTTCACACAATCTGTGGGCACGTCGTTACACACATCGAACATAACTATGACAATTGTGGTGAATTCGATAGAAATCCATACTCTCCTGACGGAGGCAAAGACGAACACGAACACGGACAAAACCTCGAACATATTTTTTGTGACAGGTACCACTTCGCCTTAGCCAAGATCGAAGACACAACAATTTGCAAATTCTGCGTCGACGATGAAGACGAAGGCTGGGACGTAGACATGTTCGAAGAATCGGAATATGTATCTGAGTTAAGCAGCACATTCGGCGGAGTTGCAATACACCCAATCGAGATTCAACAACGTCGACATTGTTGGGCGAGCTACATTGAACTGCAAAGATGCCTGTTTGCAAGACAAGAGATCCTGGAACGGGCAGCCAATACCGCGCATGACAACCTCACAACATACATGCGAGACCCGATGAATTGGCCTTTTCGTCTCAGAATCAGTCTTGAACAGGACTACGAGACTCGTCACTGCAATCGACGCCTGTTTTTCTTGCAAATGAACTTTACCCTCGGTGAACTCAGACAGACGGTATTACACATGGAAGTAGAAGAAGAGCATCATTGCCTATTCGAGGGAGAAAGAATCAATCCCGCGATTCTTGCGCCCGTCTCTCCTGCAGAGGTAGCGCACGACGAGAAATGTGTTATTTGTTGGCAAACCTTGCGAGACCCGGAAGCATGTGGTCTCAATGGGATTGGTCGAGCTTTTTGTGGTTTGCATGTTTTTCATCATGATTGTATTGCGCGTTGGTTCCAAGAATTGGCTCGTAGCACCTGCAGAGCAAAAAAACGTGTCGTCCGCCCATGGCCCGCGCCCGCCTGAGTGATTTTATGGATAGGCTATGACTAGATTTCACTTTTAAAGATTGATGTCTATGACTACAATCTACCTTTAACGACTTACGTCTAGAAATTTAAAAAAATGTGGTTCCTGTTAATAAGTGCTACGTAGAAGTCCCCTACATCTCTTTTGGTTCTTTAGATAAATTGGTTTCCCAATGAAATCTTGTATCAATTGCCCCCAATAAAAGTGTTTTTCAACTCATCATCTTTCCCATAATTCTTTCCCTTGCTTGAAATCCTATTACCCCATTGACAACTAAGCAACCAGCGTCCCATTTCCATCTGTGTCATCCATCCAACCTAACTTAATCAATAATAACTCTCCATCCATCACCAAGCGTTTCATTCCCTGGACCAATCCCTCCCCAAATCATAAATTGTTTCGTGCCCGTCATCGAGCTACCAAAACGACGTCTACCAGTCCATGCTCCACCTTTCTCTTCATCTGCACCGACCTCTATCCCACTAATTTGCAGACGAGACCAGTCACCCCTATGACTTTCTACACCAGGTAACTTTTCCCGAATGACATCTTTCATCTGTGCGCTAGAATACTGCGCGGGAGGGAGTTGATAGATCCAAATATCCGACAATACCTCTCTATCATCGGCTTCTAAAGCCAATAAAAGATAGTCCCTACCATTACCGGTAGTTATGAAATGTAAAGCTGCAGAAGAGCGAGGGGAAGGAATCTCCGACGTCTTGCTTGAGTCGACATCCCACGTCTCCCATTGACAAGTGCTCTTGAGATTGCTCGTATGGCCTTGGACCATGCTCTCACTTACATCATCCAGAGTTCCACCAGTAGGATATTCCAGGAAGTCGATTGATCCATGAGGATTTGAATCTGCATCGTCCGAATCCTCGCAACCGCCAAATCTCCATAACTTTCCCCGTCCACATGTAAGACTGGAAGAATTCCTCGGTGGCCCTGGAGCATCTGGAAGTTTGGACCATTTTCCTTCCTCCAAGTAGAACACCCATAGGTCATTCAAACATACCCCATCAGATGATAATCCCCCATGGATGAAAACTGCAGATCCATCGAGACTCGATGTGCTGATCTGATTCGTTCTGTTACATGGGAATGGTGTATTTGGTGGAGAATCAAGGAACGACCATTTTGATGATAGGGGATCGAAAATCCATAGTCGACCATGTTCTTTCAAAGGCTTGCCTTCGTCAGGTGAAAATCCACTGCCACCAAAAATGAAGATAAAGTTTCGAGCAACAGTGGCCGAATGATCGTAACGAGCCAATGGCACAGTACCTATTTTCTTTTCTCTTCCATCCCTAACCGCCGGTATTGATCTCAAAATCGCAGTTCCGATATTTTCGTCGGTGGAGATGTGAAGTTCATGGATATCATTGTTAATTGGTTCACGACCCCAAGCCCCAAAACCACCAAAGATATATGCTCTATCACCTATCACAGAGAGCGTATGGCCAGATCGAGGTAATGTATCGGTGGTCGTCACATGTTCGAGATGTCCTTTTAGCGGTAGTGTTGGTTTGGATAGATAATAGGCTGCGACTCCTCCTTCAATTGCTGTTTCGATCCCATATGCTGCGGCTGCTACGGCTGCTGGCTCCATGATGATATGAATAAGCTTGTAACTAACTGTTCTGATTGTGTCGTTGACCTAATTGATGGGTTGTGGTTGAGCTTTCCACACCGTGAATGACGTCATGATCATTACATGTCAACGGGATGGGTCTTCACTTGTTAGAACCACATTCCTGCTATTACATCAGCGAGTGAAGTTGATAGATACACCACAACTTCAATATTAAAGTCCGAATATCTGGTTTAATATAGCGTTGAACGTCCATACCTTTAGGGTCCATACTTATGAGAAATTTCACCAAACGAGCAACAATTCCTCCCGGGGCATATGTCTTCAACCCAATAGCAGATGTTATTGATTCGTCCTATCTCACCCCAAATTCTGCAAGTAAGGATGAAATGAAACAAGAGGCTATCATTCGAGCATAGGCTTGAGCTCTAGAATTGGCGATCTATGGAGATAAACGGATCACTCAATCGAAAGGAGATCTTGCTTGACCAGACATAGTTTATGCAATCGTTTGCAACGGGACTGTAAACCAGAGAGAAAACGTCTCATACAACCTGACTTCACTTGAACAGGTAGACAACCTTCTGGCTAATTTTCTTCAAAGTAAGTCATTTCTAGTGCTCCCTATTGCACATTATAGTGCTTTTGGTAGTAGTAACTTGCTTGCTCGAGGATGCTTCGACCAGCTTCCGAGACAGCACAAATATTGCATAATCGAATTTTCCGTATCGTTCTCTGTCCACTTCGTCTTGTAGTTTCGACGCCATCTTCGTTCGTTTCCGTAGTCATGGGACGTTAAGATGTATTCTTGGCTAATTCCAGAGTAACATGAAAGATTGTACTCGAGTAAGATGCGAATATCAAACATTAAGAGAATGAATGGTTTGCTCATCAAGATACCTGCCACCGTTACCAACAGTTGGTTCCAATGCTCCTTAGCCAATGGCTAAATTCCGAATAAACACATCTCTATTTTGAATTGAATGAGTAGTTCACTGTGAATACGGGAACAGATATGATCCTATTGATGACTACTCGAGTATGTTGAAGGATTGCGCAAATGCTTGGTTGAAATCACAAATGGGAGCGTGACAGATTGAAATGCGCCATCGATCTCTAAAGTATACAGTACTGTACATGTCTCGTATCTCCTCTTGACTATTTTCTGGATGACCAGCAATTCCAAGTTGTTTCTTATCATATACCTTGGGTCCCAACTTTCGGTAGCAAGAACAGCTCGCAGGAACGTATATGATGGCTACGTGTAGTCCCTTGAACATACAAATCCCTTTGAGCACTCAACCACACAACCCATTGTCACGTCTAGTTTGTTTAGGCTTCAATTTCAACTAAATCAAAAATAGTAAATCGGTGGTCACTTGATTCGTAATCCACATATGAGGAGTAGTCTCCTACTGTGACTGATTCTTACTGTTGGAAGGAAGTGATTATATCCAACATGATCAAGCAATGAGTCGTTCCTTTACCAACAAAGGATCTTCTTTTCAGGGCTCAAAACAGCAGATCGAGTGATAGAATGCTAACAACACAAATTATCGAGGCCATTGTCTGGGATCATCGCATGAATTCGCATGATCGTTACTCTTCCCTGTCACAATCTATTGCCGAATTTCTCGAAACAGATGATTAGTAGCTTTGACTGCAGTGACGATCGAAGTTCCAACGAGTATCTTGGATATGATCCGTCAGATTACCCCTGTGTACGGTTCTTGGTACATAGTACCATAGATAAGAGTACCTTACAATGGCAGGATCCCACTTAGGGACCAACTGGAAAGATGATTCTCGATAGCTTCTCATGGATAAACAATGTACGTTTATGACTCTACTATAATTTAGAGATGTATTTGCGGAAATTCGTATACGGGCTGATGACTTGTCATACAGTCTATGCAACAGTTGACAGTGCTTTGACCAAAGCATAACTTGATGGCTTTGCTGAAGCGGGAAACCTTGCTACAGATTTCATACAATACGAAAAGCCTGCGATGAGCGCTACTGAAATTCTTGATTTCATGTCGAAGCTTCTTCTACCAATCGTAGCTGCCAAATTTTTGCGAAAACGTGACCAGGAAGCGTAAACTCGCTTGCGGTAGATGCGTTAAAACCTGGCAAGCCTCCATCATACGAGGCATCTCAGAATAGCCAATACTACCTCAGTAAAATCAACGCAAATCAAATGGGATTTGACATACTCGAGTAGGTGACGTAGCGGAGCAGATATTGGCTGCGGGAAAGAATCAGTGTGAGCATATTATTAACCCAAACTACGTAATCACATTAACTGACTACCGAGATCAATGAAGAAACTCTGAGTATCATAAACGAAGTGACCGGCTTTGACAAGCTCGTGGACAACGTCGTCACGAAGTGGGGTGGTATATAGCGCACAAGCTTCTGTGGGAAACTTCTTTATTGGCATCATAAGTACAGACACACTTGCTAATGGTGTTGCGAATTATGAAATCTTGGTTAGATGATGGCAGATGGAGCTTGGTCACGTAATATGGCAGTTGACGATATTGCCTCGAATGCCGCTGCATCTATGTTATCGTATCTCATTCCGACTACCCTTCACCAAAATGATAAGGTGCGATCATATCTCATATAAGTGTTCTGACAACTTTTCCTGCTCAACTTCCTCACTTTTCAATTATAGTATTCGTCCAGATTCATGTACTCGTTAGTGATAAGAATAACGCTAAAGCTAACGAACAATTTGGCGAAACATCACAGCAAGTCCAAAAATCAGAGACCAGCTCGATGTACCTACCATCTGGCTTGCACCACCATGGCTGATCATGAAACAAAAGACCAATATTGAGGATCCATCTTCCTAGACTCGTTCAATACAAAAAGTAGCGATAGTGCCGATTCCCGTTCACAGTATCCGAACCTCTACTGAAATCCAAAATCTGAACAATTACAATCCCAAGCCACTGACCAAGCGATTTGGCAAGATTTCACAAGGTCATGACTAGTGTAACGAAATTCGGGTGTTTACCCATGGCGATTTACACAACTAAATAAAAGGACATCCATGACCATTTCATTTATGAGAAGAAGTCTTCTCGTGCCAATCCAAACCCCAAATCCAACAGCTTATACGAAGGACAGCTGGCCACTGGCAACAAAAATAGCGTTCCCATTTACAAGACTGATCCCAAAGCTGTGGGTGGTAGGTAGCGGCATCCTGTACTACAATCCACTTCCTTTGCTGGTCTCTTTAACTCATACATTAACGTAAACGAGATTCTCTCAGAGGAATCCTCTTGTACTAAGACTAATAGTTATAGATCCTCGACATCAATTTCCTATTTATATCATCTCATGTAGATCTTCACGCAATGGTTTCACATTTTTAACAATGATAATAGTGTTCGGATTTATATCTAAGTACTACTTTAAAACATACTATTCTTACTAGTAGTCCGAATAACGTTGATCAAACCAAGCCAAATATACACAAAACAAGCAATCCAGTCAACAAGGGCTGCCAGCCAACCATGAAAACCCACCTCCACAAGATCACCCCCTAACTAATGCTATCACACGCTGCCTCAAAACACGTACAGAATCCCTCACCCTAATTCCAACCCAACACCCCAGTTTTGAACCCCCATTTCTTCTTCGTAGCATCAACATTCGAAATCTTTTTTCCCTTGCTTCCTTCCACATTTGCAGTTATAATATTCTTTATACCCGCAGATCCTGTGGAAATATCAGGATTCTCTTTATTACTACTTCTGGTCCTCCTCGTCGTAGTTGTAACTTGAACTTTCGAGGCAGCAGTCTTTTGTGTCTCTGAGACCGATAAAGATCTCAAAGCACGCCGAGTGGTGGAAGCGGCGGACCTTGAAGGAATAGCTTTTGGTACTATCGGATGCACATCAGCGCTGGGACTCGGAGCGTTACTCCTCAAAGCCTTTCGTTCAGGTACTTTCCGAGGACTCAATCTGATAGGAAGTGTTCGCACCTTTAACTTTCTGGGTGTTTCCCCTCCCAATACGACGCCACCAGGCAGGTCTTCATCTTCCTCGTCGTCACTGCTGCTGGTAAAATCGATAGCCAATCTATGAGGTCTAAATTCTTTGGAATTCCTACCATCTCCTTCATTCTCAGTATCACTCAAATACGGTACATTTCTAATAAGTTTGTTGCTTCCAAACTTGGTCGCAACAGGCGTCCCTCCATCCTTTTGATTCACATAAGCCAGGCCTCTAGTGCTCCTTTGATCTCGAGAGGAAGGTTCTCGTTTCAAACGTGTGATGATAGGCTGCGACGGACCCGATGATCGCGTGAGTTTGAGTGGGCAAGACGTGCCGTCGTCAATGAAATTTGTTACTTCCATTTCTTTATTTTCGATCCTTTCCAGAGGTCTCCTTCCAGATGAACAATCGTTGCTGGAGATAGTTTCTTTTACAATCCCTAATTGATCCGCCCGTGTTGGGTTTTGATGAAAAGTATCGGAATCGTCTTCGAACAGACTAGCAATCAATTCAGAAGATTTGTTCGAGTCTATAATATCTAAACTCCATCTTCGGTCCATAATCGTTCCCAGCTTCTCCAAAACATTTTTCATGGTTGTGACAGCGCCAAAAATTCCACCTTCTTCGGTAATTGACTCCACGGCACTTCTATGGTATTCATTGACACCAGCGGCACACGCGTCTTCCACCAATACGCAATCAAAGTTATTGTCGTTCGCTTCCCTCATTGTGCTCGTTACACAGACATCCGTTGTTACACCACAGATGATTAAGTTCTTGATACCTTTGATGTTGAGCATGAGCCGAAATTCTGTATGTTGGAACGCACTCCGACCAGGCTTATCGATAACCTGCTCGTCATCTAGAGGAGCCAATTCATCAATGATCTCATGACCTTCCTCCCCTCGAATCAAGAGACGTCCTAGGGGACCCATGTCACCGATACCAAGGCCAGACGCGTTGTTCTTTGAGCGAAATCTCTCACGAGAGGAGAGTGTTGATAGATCGGGACGGTGGCCTTCGCGCGTATGGTAAATAGGGAATCCATTAGCTCGACAGGCATTGAGTAGTTTGCGAACTTTGGGAACAATGTCGAGGATTGGCTGATTATCAATGCCTTGCTTTGCTAAATATCCCTTATCAGAGGCAACTGTAGTGAAGTAGAATCAGTAGATGGTTTTGGATATGTATGAGTTCAAGAATAATTGATAACAAGCGAAAAGAGAAGGCTGCATGCAGTCCATTAAGATATTTTTTCGCGGTGAAATATATGTATAGTAACAACAGTAACCTTCTCGATGCGCTATTGGCTGTCGATGTGTATGTGTATGTGAAGAACGAGAAGATATCACATAATGTATCTCATATAGGCCGTGTAGAAGCAAAAAGGAGAGAAGGAAAACAAGAGACTCACAATCTTTCTGCATGTCAATAATGACCAGCGCCGTGGTTGATTTATCCAAAGAAGCGTCGTGAGGCCAATTGTAAGGTCTGGCATGAAATTGACCATCCATACGTGATGCTGTAGGACTGTCGTTATTTTGGTAATCCTCCATAAACACATCATTTTCGTCAATGGTTTTTGGCGAAGTGGGAGGAACTGGATTTTTCTGCGAAGATTCCTCGAGGGTTTGGCAGTGATTTGGCATTGAGATTGAACGTGGTGGGTTCCGATGGAAATTGAGGAGTTTTGATAAGAAAGAAGATCTTCTTGACTTCGTAGGTTTAGTGTTCGCTACTACAACTGCTGTTGCTGCTCGAGTTTTGATTTCGAATTTCAACTCATCTATTTCATCGTAAATTTTATCTGAGGCCACTGAAGCATCACCGTTTGTATGAACCTTGGATAGAAACTGATGAGGTTCAACAATAGGAAGAATGGCAGATGAATTGGTGTGAATATTGATTGGGGAAGAAACAATTTGTTGATAAACACTAGGGCCATTTGATCCTTCCATTTTTGAAGATATTTGTGTAGACAAGTCGACAACTAAGCAAATCACGACTAAGCAAATAATCTTATTTGACCAAAGTTGGATTCAAACCAAAAAAAAGGGAGGAAAGACTTTCATCAGCAAGACACCTTACAATTAAAAAGTCAACAATAGAGAAAGATGTAAATGATGAATGAGTATGAGATGTTCAAGGAAAGACAGAATACTCTAGTGTATGTTATACTATATCAATTTCACTCTCTTGACTGATGTATTGAGCTGACCAATTTCTTCATTTTGATAGGACATTCAAAGATCCGATCATGTACTGACTGCAGGTACAGGAAGGAAGACCTGGTTCTGCCACGGGTACCTACGAAGAATGCGGGGAGTTCCAAAGACTTCAAGTGAAGCAATCATCAATGACGGCCCATTGCAGACATGGAGTCATGTCCGCTTTGATTGAATCAATTGACTACGAATCTCCGTGGAAGTCATTAATGAAATTTGACAAGTCCCAACATCCCTTCCTTGAGATTGCATTACAACATTCTAATCAACCAAGTCAGTCGTTGATTTGGTGAGATCATGCACAGGGCTGCTCTGCTACCTGCAGTGCAAAAATCCGGGGTAGTACATGCGGGAATCTTGCAGTTTCTGGAATGGGTGTACTAGCCCAGCCGATGTATTAGTATCACCCATTTGTAGATCAGTACAGGTGGTACAAACCAGAAATTCGGATTAGTGTATAATCTGCAGAAAGGAAAAAAGATTCATCGAATGAAATGCTGGGCGGTGTGCAGCTTCCCGTCTCGTTCCACCACAATGAATAACATAAAAAGAAGAATGGCGCTGGCCCTTGCGTAGGTCCTATGTAGATATCCGACGGAAGAAAAGCCTGCTGAAGCAATTCCCTTTGCCTTTTCCCCCCGCGGCGATGAATCCTGTGGGGCCGAGAAGGAACGGCAAATACCCAGACATCTTTGAGAAGAAGATTTCCTCGCTCAATCTATCAGCTCGGCGGTTCGAGTTAATAGGCTCCAACATTGAAGCTATATATTGGTCGCCGGTAACATTGTTGGCACTCGCCTGAATCAATGAAGCGATTGGATCAAGAAGAAATGTTTCGTATAGATCTCCAACATATTCAGCGCAAGAGTCATTGCGTCGAGTTGGTGTCAATGAGCAGATGATGAGACTCGGCCATCTTCGGTCGGAAGTATGCAACATCCCTCTCGATTGTTTGAAAACAATCAATCAATATTTTCCTGCAATTGCATCGTGTTACCCAATGAAATTCTATCATATTTCAGATTTATGTCTAATAACTTTCGCAATTCGGACTTCCAGGATGAAGGCAGTATCCTTCGATGTTAAATGGACCTTAGGTCGTACATCAAGACCAGACCACGTTATGGCGTCTGTGGTGTGCATTATTTGTAGATTGAGGCGGGCGAGGAGGTTGTCCGATTCGTAAGGTTATAGTATCTTAACCAAGATGCCGGGCAATATATGTTCATTCGTATATCTATATGCAAGGCCTTGCAAGGAAGCCAGCCAACAAGCCGAGAAAGCCAGCTGCAGTGTCATATAACGAGAAAGAACGAAACGTAATAATAAAGTTCATGTTGATGAACAACGGAATAAAAAGCTTAAAATTATCTTTGGTGGAGAGTTATATGGACAAGCCACAGATAAGCCTAAAAAATTATCCTAGCAGTGTTTGCCCCGGACCAATCCAATCCCTAACCATGAACCCGTCAACTAAAAGATCCAACGCTCGCCCAAACAATCGTTCCCCATTATTCTTTCTTTTCTCCGATACGGTGATTCAAGACAAGATACAAACATGCATTACTGCAGCATGGTCGGCTGGTCGGATTGAGCCGTGATATTTGAGATACTGATAGAAAAATCGATATTGGACACACATGACAGCATGAAATGCATTCGTATCTCTGCTTTCGTGCCTTAATCATATCCCATACGACATACTCAGCTAGATAAGTCATTATCATTCGATAGAGGGAAAGTCTAACATGGCTATTTCGCAACCAACCCTCCGACTGGCAAACAGCAATGTTGCATCTGCATTCCCATCTACCCCCATCTAATACCCGTCGATGAGATCCCGATAAGGTAGGGATCTCTCATCAGTTGCTCTAAACGGGGTTATAAATACCTGGGGTTGTATCCTTGGTCATATGTCTCTCCACTCCTTAATTAACAGTACAACATATATTGGAAGTTGCCACTACCTTGTTCCAAAAGTGTGGTATTTGGATCCTTCACCTCGAGTTTAATCGATAAGATGTCAAAAGAAGCGGTTGTGGGAAAGGTCTTTCCTTCAGGTGTGGCTGAAGATGCTGCTCTCGAGAATATGGGTTATCGTCCTGGTACGTCGAACCTCCTGAGATTCTCAGTCTACTATGATATGCCCTAGCACAAATCATTTGATCATCTACTGATAAGCACAATTTCAGAACTCAAGCGATCATTCGGTCTCTTGGGCATGATTGGCTTCTCATTTTCCATCGTTACGAGGCAAGTATTCTTCTGCGTATGTTGTGCGTTTTCTGAATCCCAACACCGGTGATCGGCACCGGTGCTGCAACCTTGGATCAGAAAAACGTGGCAAGATGGGACGCTTAACGCTTGCTAACGGCTTCTTGCAGTTGGAGTGCCCTCGGTGGTGTGCTTGTCACAGGTGTCAATGCTGGTGGTCCACCGGTCGTGAGTAACCTTTCACATTTCTCATTTAGATCTCACCATCCCTCCAATTCCAAACTTAATTCTCCTATCTATGGGTCGATTTCGAGAATCTTAGTCGATTCTTGAGGAAGTTCATACATTGCACTGCGCTGGTTTTGCGACATAAGCCTCAAACATGTTCCACGACGTCCGAGACATTTGAAGTTGTCAAGAATGACAAAATCTATCAGTTATACTACTCGAACGCCCAACTAACGGCGAACGCCTACGCAGATGATCTGGGGATGGGTAGGCATCAGTATTGTCTCCCTCTGCGTCGTCTACTCCATGGCAGAAATGTGCTCTGAGTACCCCGTTGCCGGAGGACAATATTCATGGGTCTATATTCTCTCACCGAAACCGGTGAGGAAACAATTCTCTTATCTGACGGGATGGTTTATGATAATCGGTCAGTCGTGTTCTCTCCAGTCATACTCGTACCATACTTGAGTCGTACCCAAGAGAAAATGTGATACCGAAGAAGCATCTCATGACCTTCCATGAGATCTCAGCCCCAAGTTCCTTGTTTCCCATGGAAAATTGCTATTTCTGACCTTCTGTGACCCGAGTACAGGTATTCTTGCCATGGGCGCAACCAACAGTTTTATTGGCGCAAACTTCATCCTAGGTCAAGTGAATCTGGTCAATCCATCATATGTGATTGAGAGGTGGCACACCGTCTTGGTAGCATATGTGGTGACTTTGATTGCAGCATTCATCAACTTATGGGGATCGAAGATTCTTGACAAAGTCTCTACGGTTGCGCTGGTTTTCAACATCGCGTCGTTTGTGGTGACAGTTGTCACCATTCTAGCATGCAACACCAACAAGCAAAGTGCTAGTTTTGTCTTCCGGGACTTTCAGAACTTTACTGGGTTTGGAACGGCTATGGCTGGTATTATTGGGATACTACAGCCGGCGTTTGGAATGTGTTGTTGTAAGTCCTTTTTACCACGCTACTTTCCTTATATCATCGCCTATCTTCTCTTCTCTTCTCTTCTCTTCGACTTGACTTGACTTGACTGGACTTGATTGGACCGATGGTGGGAATAACTTGAGACTAACTTGATATGATAAACTAGACGACGCACCCTCCCACATGACCGAAGAACTAAAGGATGCCTCCAAAGAAGCACCTCGCGCGATGGTTCTCTCCGTCTACATTGGAGCCATCACTGGTTTCATTTTCCTCATCGCTGTTTGCTTCTGCGTAGGCGACATTGATGCCGTTGCCAACACACCTACATTAGTTCCGCTAATTCAAATTTACGCCGATTCAACCAATAGCCACGTCGGAGCATGTTTCCTCGCTTCTATGATTGTCATCATCAACGTCACATCTTCCAACGCACTGCTTGCAGAAGGAAGTCGAAGTCTTTACGCTTTCGCTCGAGATCATGGCCTTCCATTCTCCAATCAAATCAGTAAAGTCAGCGCCAAACATCAAGTTCCCGTCGTGGCTATCATCATTGGGAGTGTAGTGCAAATGGCATTCAACAGTATCTACTTTGGCACCGTAACGGGATTCAACACCGTCATCGCCATCGCGACGGAGGGATTTTATCTCTCATATGCTATGCCTATGCTCGTGCGCTTAATCTCCTATTTCAACGGATCGCATCGCCAACTAACGGGTCCTTGGGCCATGAGACCGCTGGTTTCTTTGCTGGTTAATGCGGTGGGTCTGGCGTATCTACTGTTTGCATGTGTTTCCTTTAATTTCCCGTCGGTGTACCCCGTTACAAGCGATAATATGAATTATACATCGGCGGCTATAGGGGTGATAATGATGGTGGCGGCGGTTACGTGGGGGACGACGGCGAGAAAGAGGTTTTCGGGCCCGGAGATAGTGGTTGCGCATGGGGTGGCGGGGGTTGAGAGGACGGATTCGGATGAGTTGAGTAGGAGGGAGAAGAGGGAGGTGCGGAAGAGTGGGTGAGTGGGTGAGTGGATGGGTGTGAGTAAAATGGGAGAGGATAGAGGGGCGATGATATGATGATGATGATGGAATGGCATCGAGAAGGATGAGTAATATTGGTTAGATGGATGATAGGAAATAAATTTGACTCTTGTGCGTGTTATTTTTACCTACCTACACCATGCTTCGCTTTAATTTCTGATACATGAGAATCGAATGATACATTTTGAATATGTAAGATTGTCATAACACATACTCTACTTAATAATTGATAAATAAAATTCATATCATATCATATCAAAGCATAGCATAACTCTATTATACGAAGTCAAGAATAAGAAACAAATAAGATTAAGATTTGACTTAGATATTCAAAACTACTTGTACTCGAGTATATGATCGAGTATATCTCGTGTTTATTGATGAAATCGAAATCAAAATCGAAGGAACAGGGACAAATTTAACACAATGTTATGTTTATGTTTCGAAACATCAATGCGATGAGATAGATAGATACAGGGTTGTGATTGTAAGTGGTAGGGAGAAGGGGGAGGGAGGAGGATGGATATATTGAATGGATGGATTTGGATTTGAATTTGGATTGAAGAGTTGGACTAGTATAATGAAGCGAATAAGGAGTGATATTTTGGGGATGGGAAATACTTACAGTATATATAATATATCTCATTCTCGCTTCGCTTTACTCGGCGGGGTTCTAAAAGAGGGATACGCAAAAATTAAAATAACTATTGCCAGCTCAATTCTTTATATAAATATATATAATTTTGTATAATAAATATATGAGTATACCCCTCATGATTGATCCACTGAAAG